>AWOL01S0011407.1:30895-45482 GCA_000715115.1 Nicotiana otophora | reverse complement strand
TTTGAGTTCGTCTTAAAATTGATATTTTTCAATTACAAAATTTCATGCTTTTAATTTTTTATATAAGAATGTTTTATGACATCCATTATTATACTGCATAAACTCAAATCAAATTTATCAAAGAAGTTAATTTTCTATACCTTTAAACTCTCCTTATTTGATACAAACTTTATATACATTTAGGGGTTGTTTGGTTGGAAGACAAGTTATGCAAGGATTATTAATGTAGTATGAGTACGATCTTATTCTAATGGGAACTTATCAATTTAGAATAAATAAGGTCATTTTCAAATTTCAATCCTCAGATGATCCCTTCCTTATTAGTATCTGCCTATAAGCTCTTCTTCTCTTTGTTCTCTCAATTAGTAGATAAGACTTGTTCAAAGTCGTCTTCTTCTTTTCTTTCCCTTATTCGAAGAATCTTTGTAAGTAGATAATTTTATGTATTTTAAAACATAAAATTAAATAGTTAAAACCTAAGTCTATCGAACAATGACTAAGCTCCAAACGAATCTCTAACTAAATAGTTAAAACCTCTACTATTAAATAATCTCATTATTATTGTAAGGTTCTAGGCGATAAACTGAAAGATTGGTAGAAAGAAAGAGGAAGAGATGGAAATTGATCAGAAGAGACTCTATGAAGCTGCAGCTGAAGGAGATGTAACAACTTTACAAGAATTACTTCAAAGTGATGGTTTGTTCTTGATAGACTACTTACATTGACTTGCTTCAATGAAACTCCTTTACACGTAGCTACAATGCGGGGGCACGTTGAGTTTGTGAAATTAAGTCTTACTCGAAATTCCCACTTTGCTGCTGAACTGGATTTACGAAAATCATCAGCTCTTCACATAGCTTCTGTTAAAAGGGTATATAGAAATTGTTAAGGAGTTGGTGATAGTGAATCCTGAAATGTGCCTTGTTCGTGATCGCGATGGTAGAAATCCTCTACATCTTGCAGCAATCAAAGGTCGAGTAGAAGTGATTAAAGAACTGATACGAATCAGAACACGTGCAGTTCTAGCAACCACAAATGATGGGGAACATGTTTTGCATTTGTGTGTGAAGAATAATCATGTTTACCCGAAAAACGGATGAAGTTGAATTTTTCGTAGTTCAAAGCTATATGGTATAATTTGACACAAATCGTAAGAATAAGTAGAAATGTTGAATATTGACCGTAAACAATGAAATACAAACAAAGTTAAAAGGGAAAGATTTACGAATAAGCAAAATGAATCAATGTATAAAGCTCAAAAGGATAATCTCTTAATATGGGAATGTATCAACAATATTTTAGGTACGGTGTATTAATGACCTCCTCTTTACAGGAATAATAGTCATCCCTCTTATAGTGAAGGGATCCTACTTTAGATATAATAAAAAATACATAGTGGGGAACCCATGATAAAGCAATTTTTTCCTAATTTCTGCCGATATTCTCTCTCTTAGTGCGACTTTAACGGCTCTTGTCTCTTGGCCCGATTTTGATTGGACTCGGTACTGGTCGGTATTGGTCGGTTTCCAAGTTTAGAGCTCGATGCTGACTCGGGGCCCGGTATTGATTCGGGCTCGTTGTCGGTTAGTCTCTGGCTCTAAAGCTTCATACCATCGCTTCTTATCATAGCTCGATTTGGACTCGAGCTTGATAATTACGTCGAGCTCGGTATTTAATCTGACCCCGAAACTCGAAACTCGTTCATGTCTTCTTCAAATCTCATCTCGATATTATGAAGACGCTCTTCGGTCCATCTCCACAAATCATACGAAGGTCGGAAACAGTTTTGATCGTATACAGATAGTCCCATCGTTTCTCGGAAAGGATGTGGCGAGAAACGATATGATTTCCCAACGACTCGATTAGATATACAATGACGTTTGCATCAAGCCTGACCATCGGTTCAGTTTACCAAGGCATTAAATGCGTGTCAGACGGTGGTCGGCCATTGCTGATATTGAACTGTCGTTGCTCAATCTATACATAGCCCCTTTTTTCACCACTTATCACTTTTATGCCTCCAACCTCCAAATTTTTCTAAGCTCTTTTTCGTATCTTCTGAGTTTATCTGTAGATTTGTGAATTTTACTGCAAAAATCTTTTTTCTGTGATTTTCACTGCAAAATCTTTCTTTAAAAACACCATATCTTTGTCATCTCCTTCTATTTTCAATCTCTAAATCCAAAATAGCGAAAACATTTAAAACCGTTCCTTAAAAAGAAAAATCTTCTTCTTCATAGCCTGCTACCGACAAAACACCGGCGGAGCCACAGCCTGAGGGGTGTGTTCCCAGGGCATGTGTTCTTACCTCCGATTTTAAGATCGACAAAGGCTCGTCGGTTCCCGATCAATGTGAGCCAGTATCGAGGTATATGTGCTCGATAACCGAGGGGCATCTCAAATAGATAAGGAAAGATTGCCACTGGGAGAGCAAAGAAGTGGTAATCCCGGCTCCATAGGAAGCTATTACTGCTCATGTGAAAGGGTTTTTAAATGTGTATATTTACCCTCGACCCTGTTGTCATCGATTTTTGCCGTCAATACCAAATAACCCTAGACCAAATCCATCCTTCTTTTTGGCGGATCGTTATTCTGATTTGTTTTTTGTGAACAAAATCGAGGGGATGCCTTTCACCCTCGACCATCTTATTAGATTATACAGCCCCCGCCTCTTTCGAGGTTGGTTAATAAAACTCCAGCAGCGGGCTACCAAGGGGTTGTTCCCGAGTATAGACGAGGACAATGATCGAGGCTGGATGGGAAGGTTCATTCGAGTGAAGACTTCGGACCTAATTCCGGCCGAGAAGATGCCATTTCCCGAGGAATGGAACATGAAGCGTAAATGTAATTCTGATGTTATCTCCTATTGTTTTGCCCCTTCGTTTCTTTCTCATCGATATGACCTTTTGTGATGCAATGGTTCCTTGGATGCCCGGTGCAGTTCCTAACCTTAAGAGCTGGATACGGGACCTGACTTCGACCTCTACATATGACGAGCACTCGTGGCGTGACTTGTCAAAGGGTCGATGGGAGGCAAAAAATCATTGTAAGCTTTTGTCTTATGTCTTTGATAGTTCGACCAAAATGTTTTCCATATACTTAACCAATTTTTTTGTGTGTAGTCCTGGGCAAAGATGCGGTTTTGAGGCCCTCGTCTGGTGAGAAAGAGACACCGGTCCTGGTCCCAAAATCGAGAAGGACCATAAGAGAAAAAAAGGCCTCTACTTTCGAGGATCCACAACCTAAGATAAGGGTGGCTCGTAAACCGAGGAAGAATACCATCCCTTTGATCGAAGAATTAGTTCAGTGTCTAAGAGATCAAGACGAGGAAGAAGAAGAAAATGACGGGTCAGTACTGGTGGCCCGAGTTAAGAAAACCATCGATGCCCTAAAGGCAGCTGGTTCGATGGTGGTTTATGAGCCTCTGCCTCGAACTGAAGAGATATCGGAGAAGGGTTCGGGCAAAGCCCCCGAATTGCTGGAGATCGAGGATGCCTCCCACCGAAGTCAACAAACGATGGATATATTTTAAGGGGCCGACCTTGAACATCTTCGAACCGAAGAGAACGCCCCAAGTGACTCACCTACTCTCCCCGCTTTTTCCGAAGGGGCGATTCGGGAAGCCCAAGATTTGGGGACCCTCGAGGTAGGCTGGTCCCATGAAAGAGATGATCCCTTTCGTGATTTGTTTACTGGTGTCAAGGATGTTGTTGGCCCTAGTGATGTGTTGGGCCTTTTCTACGAAGTGCAACAAACTCTAAATCAGGTAAGCTCTAACTCTCTTCGTTGGTGCCACCTTTATGTTTGCTTTTCTTTTCTAACTTCTTTTCTTCTTCCTCCGTAGGCCTTAGTGGTTCATCGAGAAGAATGTTCTCGATCTCGAGCTGAGCTGATTCGGTACGAGGCCGACCTCCGAAGGGTCACTGAAGAGAGAAACGCCCTTAAACTCCTCTGTGGGCAAAGTGAAGAGGAAATCAGGGAGCTCCGAGCCGAGTTGGCCAAGGCTTATCAAGACCAGACCGATATGACCGAGCAGGTAATGATAATATAAAAAACTCACAGGCTCGATTCTGGAATGATGACTAATATTTCGATCTCACAGTTGCAGCAGAAGCTTGAGGTAATCGGGCTGCTTCGTGAGGAGATTGATACGATAAGAGTGGAGACCTTGGGGTGGAAAGATGGCATGGACTGCCTTGCTGCAGAAAAAGAAACCGCTCGAGCCCAATTATTATCGACCGAAAGCCAACTTCAAGGTAGAAAGGAGAGGAGCTCGGTTTAAGCAAGGAAAATAAAGGAGCTCGAGGCTAGGTTGGCTTCCGAACTTGCTAAGGCCAAAGTTGAAGCAGAAAAAGCAAAGGCCGAGGTGGATGCATTCGTGGCTGTCTATCGGGCCGATGCCGAAGCCGCTCAGGTACAAGCGAGAAAGGCAACCGAGACCGCTCAAACTCGAGCATACTGGGTTGCTGAAATAGCCAAATGCTAATCTCGGAGGGAGACCCTCGAGGAAATCCATGCTCGAGCTTTCGATCTTACCGAAGAGATAAAAAAGGCAAAAGAACTTGAAGCCGAAGCTGGAGCCCTGGCTTCCGATGACGATGATGATGACGATGAGAGTAGGAGCAGGTCTTAGAGCGGGGAGGAGCTCGATGGTGAAGAGGCTGCTCTCGGAGATAATCAGGAACTTTAGGGTTTTTTGTTTTTGATATTTTTTTGTGTATGGTCCTGATCGGACCCTGTAAATACTCATATATATGAAAATCTTTTCATTTCCCGATTTGTCTTTATTTTATATTCTGCCTTGTGAAAACTTTGTTTCAGTCAAGCCTTTTGAAAACTTTGTTTCATTCATGCCTTATGAAAGTTTTCATAGGTTCGAGGCTTTAGGCAATTTGATCGAAGTCGGATCTTGTAGTCTTTATAACCGAGTGAGTTATTGCTTGAACTAGAAGTAATGTAGTCCTTAGGATCTTAGGCTTACTAGTTGAGTGAGTGATAGTTCAAACTTGAAGTAATTATGGCCCGTAGGCCTTTAATAGTCAAGTGAGTGATTGCTCGAACTCTAAATAAGATTAGACCTTAGGCTTAGTAGTCGAGTGAGTGATTGCTCGAACCCAAAATAAGAGTAGCTCGTAGGCTTAGTAGTCGAGTGAGTGATTGTTCAAACTTGAAGTAATCGTGGCCCGTAGGCCTTCAATAGTCGAGTGAGTGATTGCTCGAACTCTAAATAAGATTAGCCCTTAGTCTTAGTAGTTGAGTGAGTGTTTGCTCGAACTCGAAATGAAGTAGACCGTAGGCTTAGTGGTCGAGTGAGTGATTGCTCGAACTCGAAATAAGAGTAGCCCGTAGGCTTAATAGTCGAGTGAGTGTTTGCTCGAACTCGAAATGAAGTAGACCGTAGGCTTAGTGGTCGAGTGAGTGATTGCTCGAACTCGAAATAAGAGTAGCCCGTAGGCTTAATAGTCGAGTGAGTGTTTGCTCGAACTCGAAATGAAGTAGACCGTAGGCTTAGTGGTCGAGTGAGTGATTGCTCGAACTCGAAATAAGAGTAGCCCGTAGGCTTAATAGTCGAGTGAGTGTTTGCTCGAACTCGAAATGAAGTAGCATGTAGGCTTAGTGGTTGAGTGAGGGATTGCTCGAACTCGAAATAAGAGTAGCCCGCAGGCTTAGTAATCGAGTGAGTGCTTGCTCGAACTCGAAGTGAAGTAGCCTGTAGGCTTAGTGGTCGAGTGAGTGTTTTCTCGAACTCGAAATGAAGTAACCCGTAGGCTTATTGGGATTTGATCTCATTGATTTTTCGGTTGGCAGTCCCCGATTTATGGGGTAATGGTCGGCCCTTAAGCCTGTTTGCATAGTAGATCACGAAATAGAGGATGGATTCTGAGATATGAGACATCGGTAAAAAATTCTCTTTATGTCATTATACATGTGTTTATATTCTGTACCAGGGATCGATCAAACTACATGAGCATGGTTCGTTTTGACCATTTGTCTCTTACAATTTTTCCTATCGAAACCATGTTGTCATGAAGTAACTTTCTTGTTTCGAACTTGATAATCGAACGCGATATATTCGAGGGTAATGACCCCCAGTATTCGAGGCTGATTGTAAAGAGGCCTTGGATACTGTTGAATTGTACTAAGTTAGCACGATCAATGGTTGCCTCATTAAAAACCTTGCCGAAAATTCCATTTGGGACAAAAACTAGTCAAAGGGACAAAGAGTTCAACGCATGCTTTCAGGCCTAAAGGCTTCGAGCTGGATAATCCATTCCTGTTTCTGATCGAACACCTGCAAGGGTTATCTTCAAAATATAAATGAACATAGGAGGTTGTACCTTAACAGTAGTATTGTTTTAGGTGCGACACGTTCCAATTACTTGGTAGTTGCTTGTCGTTTATTATACCGAGCTTATAGGATCCTTTACCAACGATTTTGAAGACCTGATACGTTCCTTCCCAGTTCGGACCCAGTTTTCCTTCGTTCAGATTTTGGGTGTTGAGGGTAACTTTCCTCAGCACTAAGTCCTCGCTCTTAAAATGGCAAAGATTTGTTCTTCGATTATAGTATCTTTCGATTCGCTATTTTTGGGCGGCTAACCCGACGAGGGCTGTTTCTCATTTTTTGACCAATAATTCAAGGCTCGTGTTCATTGTTTTGTTATTTGATTTATTTTTCGCATACCAAAATCTAACACTAGGTTCTCCGACCTCAACCGGGATAAGAGTTTCGACACCATAAACCAACGAGAGTAGCGTTGTTCCGGTACAGGATTTTGATATTGTCCGGTATGCCCACAGGACCTTGGGTAGTATCTTTCTCCATTTACCTTTAGCGTTGGTTAATCTTTTATTAAGATTTTGGATGATGGTTTTGTTTGTCAATTCAGCATGTCCGTTTCCGCTGGGATGATAAGGTGTCGATAGGATCCTTGTGATTTTGTGCTCTTCGAGAAATTTAGTCACTTTGCTTTCGATGAATTGCTTTCCATTATCGCATATAATTTCGGATGGCATCCCGAACTGATATATGATGTGGTCCCAAATGAAGTCTATTATCTCCTTTTCTCTAACTTTCTCGAAAGGTTGTGCTTCAACCCATTTAGAGAAATAATCAGTCATAAACAAAATAAACTGAGCCTTACCTAGGGCCGACGGGAGGGGACAACGATATCCATCCCTCATTTCATGAAAGGCCAAGGAGATAGGACCGAGTGGAGAAGTTTCCTGGGTTTATGAATCATGGGTGCATGTCTTTGACATTTATCGCATTTTCGAACGAACTCCCTTGCATCTTTGTCCATATCGATCCAATAATTTCCTGCTCTGATTATTTTTTGGACTAATGAATCGGCACCAGAATGATTTTCACAAGTGCCCTCATGAATCTCATGTAGGATATAGTTGGTATCTCCCGATTCCAAACATATTGCTAGTGGACCATCGAACATCCTTCTAAACAACGTTCCATCATTGGATAAGGTGAACCGTGCAGCTTTTGTGCATAGAGCTCTTGACTCTTTTGGGTCCGATGGAAGTTTCCCGTTCTTGAAGTATTCTATATATTTGTTTCTCCAATCCCAGGCTAGACTTGTGGAGCTTATCTCAGCGTGACCTTCCTCGATTACGGATCTCGAGAGTTGAACGACAGTCCCCGAGCTGATCTCATCTTCCTCGATCGATGATCCCAAATTTACAAGCGCATCAACCTCACCATTTTGTTCTCGAGGTACATGCTGTAAAGTCCATTCCTTGAAACTGTGCAAAGTTACCTGCAATTTGTCCAAATACCTTTGCATTCTATCCTCTCGAACTTCGAAGGTTTTATTTACTTGGTTCACCACCAGTAAAGAGTCATACTTGGCTTCAATGACTTCTGCCCCCAAGCTTTTAGCTAGCTCGAGACCTGCAATCATGGCCTCATACTCGGCCTCATTGTTAGTTAACCTATAAGTTTTGATAGATTGACTAATAGTGCTACCCGTGGGCAGTTTCAAAATGATGCCTATCCCGGACCCCTTCACATTCGAAGCACCGTCTGTGAAGAGGGTCTATACCCCCGATGGTGTACCCGATTTTAACAAGAGTTCCTTTTCAACTTCGGGTACAAGGGTTGGCGTGAAATCGGCCACGAAATCTGCTAAAATTTGAGACTTGATGGTCGTCCGAGATTGATATTCGATATCGTACCTACTGAGTTTGACAACCCATTTGGCCAATCTGCCCGATAGTTCGGGCTTGTGCAAAATATTACGAAGTGGGTAAGTGGTTAATGCGCATATGTGGTGACATTGAAAGTATGGTCTTAACTTTCTAGAGGTGCTTATTAGAGCAAGTGTTAATTTCTCTAAGTGTGGATATCTAGTTTTTTCTTCACCTAAGGTTCGACTTACATAATAAATGGGAAATTGCGTACCTTGCTCTTCTCGAACTAGGACATCACTTACCGCGATTTCCGATACTGCCAAGTACAAGTAAAGTTTCTCGTCTACATTTGGAGTGTGAAGCAGTGGTGGGCTCGATAGGTATCGCTTCAATTTCTCTAATGCCTGTTGGCATTTCGGGGTCCAAGCGAAATCATTCTTCTTTTTGAGTAGAGAGAAAAAATTGTGGCTTCGATCTGACGACCTCGAAATGAATCGGCCTAAGGCAGCTATCCGTCCGGTTAGCTTTTGCACGGATTTTACACTGTCCACGACGGTGATGTCTTCGATGGCCTTAATTTTCTCGGGGTTGATCTCGATCCCTCGATTCGATACAATGAAGCCAAGGAACTTACCCGAACCGACCCCAAAAGCACATTTCTCGGGGTTGAGATTCATGTTGTATTTTCTTAAAATCTCGAACGTTTCCTACAAATGAGCCAAATGGTCCTCTGCGCGCAGGGACTTAACTAGCATGTCATTAATATAAACTTCCATTGATTTATTTATTTGTTCCTCAAACATTTTATTTACTAGGCATTGGTAAGTAGCTCCTGCATTTGTTAGCCCGAATGGCATTACATTATAACAATATGTTCCATACTTGGTGATAAATAAAGTTTTTTCTCGGTCCTCCGGGTTTATTTAGATTTGATTATACCCGGAATAGGCATAGAGAAAAGTAAGGATCTCGTGGCCGGCCATGGCATCGATCATGCGATCGATGTTAGGCAACGAAAAAGAATCTTTGGGGCACGCTTTGTTTAAATCCTTGTAATCTACACGCATTCTAAGTTTGTTCCCTTTTTAGGGACTATAACTACATTGGATTAGTTACCTCGTCCTTTATGAATGCATGCTTTACCTCGAACTGGGGTCTTCTCTTTTGCTTCATCGTTTTGAACCTAGGGTCCAGGCTTAGCTGATGCGTCGTTATATCTGGTGGGATACCTGTTATGTCTAAATGGGACCAAGCAAAATAATATATGTTATCAATAAGAAATTGAATAAGCTTTTTCCTGAGTTCGGGGGTTAATCTCGTTCCCAGGTATACCTTTCGTTCGGGCAGATATTCGATTAGTATGACTTGCTCCAGTTCTTCAACCGTTGATTGGGTAGTGTCAGAATCATCGGGGACCATGAAGGATCGAGGGATCCCTTGCTCATCATCTTCGTCAATCTTATGATCTTCTATTTGGGTCGAAGCTAACGTCTATGATTTCTCTTTGGCATCACGTTCCCCCTTCGAGTCCGACCCCTTTGTTGATGACGGCAAGGATATCGGAATTGCTTCTTCGACGTCAAACATTTCTCTTGCGGCCGATTGTTCTCTGTACACTATTTTGACTCCCTCCGATGTTGGGAATTTAAGAACCTGGTGGAGGGTCGAAGGTACAGCTCTCATATTGTGGATCCATGTCCTTCTAAAAAGGGCGTTATACCTCATATGGCCTTCGATTACATGGAACTTCGTTTCTTGGATAGTCCCAGCCACGTTTATCGGCAAAATTATCTTGCCTTTGGTAGTTTCACATGCCATATTGAATCTGCTTAGAACCAGGGTTGCGGGTACGACCTGGTCCTGCAGACTGAGCTGTTCTACGACCTTCGATCTAATAATGTTGACCGAGCTACCTGGATCAATTAACACACACTTAACTTTAATTTTATTCATAAGTACGGATATTACCAGTGCATCGTTGTGAGGTTGCATGAATCCTTCTGCATCTTCATCATTAAAGGACAAGGTTTCTATGGGTGCGTAATCCCGAGTTCGGGGTCGCTTCTCTCTCATAACCGATGTCTTAGTGCATTTAGGCACCGACCCTTGAGGGGTATCGACGCCACCGATGATCATGTGGATGACGTACTGTGATTCTTCCTGTTCGTTTTGCCTACCGAAATCCCTGGTTTTGAAATGGTTTTTGTCCCTGTCGCGTAACAATTCTCGAAGGTGCCCTTTATTGAATAACCGGGCTACCTCCTCTCTTAGTTGCCTGCAATATTCCATTCTATGGCCATGGGTACCATGATATTCGCACATTTTATTGGGGTTCCTCTGGGTAAGATCGGTCTGCATGGGTTGAGGCCATTTAGTGTCTTTGATGCGTCCGATAGCCGATACTGTGGAGGATTCATCGATGCTGAAGTTATACTCTGAAAACCGTGGTGCTTCCTTAGGTCTAGTATGCCTATCGAACCCATTTCTATTCATCAGCCCCCGAGACCCTTGACCTCAATCACTTCTTTTATTTCTTTGTCTGGGGTTACGTCTCGATTTATTCCCCCTATGGTCTCTACTATATGGTCGGTATCGGTCCCTAATTGGCCCTTGTTCTCGATTGATGTTCCTTCTATCAGCGGGTCCAAAACCCAACTGATCGTCTTCGACTCTAATTTTTGATTGATACCGATTATGCATGTCGGCCCAAGTAATAGCTGGGTACACGATCAAGTTATGCTTTAACCACCATGAAGCCATCGAACTTTGTTCTTTCAAACCTTGACTGAAATCCTGAACAACCCAATCGTCTGTGACTGGTGGTAGGTCCATTCGTTCCATTTGGAAACGAGATACGAACTCCCTTAGCATCTCGTTATCTTTTTGTCTTACCTTGAACAAGTTCGACTTCCTGGTCTTGACCTTTATGTCCCCAGTGTGTGCTTTTACGAAAGAGTCTGCAAGCATAGCAAAAGAATCGATAGAATTAGATGGTAAATTATGATACCATATCATTCCTCCCTTTGACAGGGTTTTACCGAATTTCTTCAATAATACAGATTTGATTTCATCGTCCTCTAGATCGTTCCCTTTAATGGCACATGTGTAAGAGGTGACATATTCATTGGGGTTGGTAGTTCCGTTATATTTAGGAATCTCGGGCATGCAAAATTTCTTTAGGATCGGTTTAGGAGCGCGCTTGAGGGGAAAGGATTTTGTACGAATTTTTGGAATCTAAGCCCTTCAATATCGGTAGTTCCCCCAGAATCTGATCAACCCTAGATTTATATGTTTCCATATTTTTGTCGTTTGCCTCGATCCTCCTTTCTCCTGATTCTATTCATTTGGTCAGTTCTTCGAATATCTTAGCAATTTCGGGATTAGTCCCCGCTCTTGCTCATTTGACCTTACTATAGCTGATTCCGTTATGTAGGTGACTTCTCGGGGTGGGCTAGGCTCCGGCCTGCTTGGTATTTGAGTTTGACTCCGCAACTGAGTTATTGCTGCCTGTTGAGCTTGCAACATTGCTAAAATCATACGCAAGCTAATTCCGTTTTCCTCAACGTTATGTGTATCTCGAGCTGCAGACCGAGTACCTCCATGAATGCTATTTTCAGGTTTAGAACGTAGGTTTGCCTCAATGACCACATGTGAATTAATGTCTAATGGCACTTCGACTCGAGCTCCAACGGCGTCGACAAGTGGCCTTTCGGCCCTGGGCGTCAAGTTGTTGTTCTCACCTTGAAGGCCAACTTCATTGTTGATAGGTAAGGCCATTTAATTGAGAGCTCGTCGTTGCTAAACCGAAATCAAAGACACTTCCGAAAACAAGCGTAAAATGGTTTACCTTAGCCCCACGGTGGGCGCCAAATTATTTACCCGAAAACCGGATGTAGTTGAATTTGTACGTAGTTCTAAGGGTATGTGGTATAATTTGACACAAATTATAAGAATAAGTAAAAATGTTGAATATTGACCGTAAACAATGAAATACGAACAAAGTTAAAAGGGAAAGATTTACGAGTAAGCAAGATGAATCAATGTATAAAGCTCAAAAGGATAATCTCTTAATATGGGAATGTATCAACAATATTTTAGGTACAGTGTATTAATGACCTCCTATTTACAGGAATAATAGTCATCCCTTTTATAGTGAAAGAATCCTACTTTAGATATAATAAAAAGTACATAGTGGGGAACCCATGATAAATCAGTTTTTTCCTAATTTCCGCCGAGATTCTCTCTCTTAGTGTGGCTTTACCGGCTCTTGTCTCTTGGCCCGATTTTGATTGGACTCGGTACTAGTCGGTATTGGTCGGTTTTAAAGTTTAGAGCTCGATGCTGACTCAGGGCCCGGTATTGATTCGGGCTCGGTGTCGGTTGGTCTCTGGATCTGAAGCTTGATACCATCGCTTCTTATCATAACTCGATTTGGACTCGAGCTTGATAATGACGTCGAGCTCGGTATTTAATCTGATCCCGAAACTCGAAGCTCGTTCGTGCCTTCTTCAAATCTCACCTCGATATTATGAAGACGCTCTTCGGTCCATCTCCACAAATCGTACGAAGGTCGAAAACGGTTTTGACCGTATACAAATCAGTTGGAGGTTCTGAAGATGCTGATGAAAATGATGTCAGATCATGAGTTCTTGAATGCAAGAGATGGAGATGGATATACCATTCTACATTTGGCTGTTACTGATAAGCAAATTGAGGTAAGTTCATGTCCATTTGCAGTAGAAATTTACTAATATACCTAGCATTCTTTCTTTCACTAAAGAAGAAAACTGATCGTGGCAAATGGGTCGGTTGAGTCATATTTACGTGTCATGATCCAACTCGCCCAAAGTTTACTTTTGGTTAAATCAGTCAATATGGCTCAAAAAAGAGTCATAAGCCCACCCGCCAAAATTTTTATCTCAAGTTCATTTAAATTTACATAATTTTGAACCTCTACATTCGATTTTGTATGTTTTAGATTGCATATTGTTGACATGTCAGATTACACTATTTTGACCCGTTTTCATTGTTAAGTCAATAAAAGGGTCATAACTCAACCCCTCTAAACTTGGATGGGTTACTAAATAATGAGTTGATTTTGCTAAAGAAAAGACTATTAAGTTCTTGCTCATTATTGACCCGTTTAACATTAGACAACTTGATGGCTATCATAGGAAAAACATTAGCTTGATACATTAATATGGAGTTAATATTTCATGTTAACAATTGCAGACAGTTAATATCTGTTGAGAAACGATAAAATTGAGGTGAATCTAAAGGATGACAATGGGAACACAGCACTAGACATTTTGGCACAAAGTCGAAGAGACATGAATGATCTGCAAATTGGTGAGAGTCTCCGGAAATTTGGAGGATTAAGAGCCAAGGATATTTCATCATCCAACACCCAAAATTTTGCAAAATTTCCTAAGAATGAATATTCAACTCTTCTTTCAATAAGTCACGACGTCCACAAGCACGACTTGTCAGGCGATTGGCTTTCCAAGAAACGCGATGCAATAATGGTGGTAGCATAGCTTATTGCAACAATGGCATTTCAAGCCGGAATGAACCCTCCTGGAGGTGTCTGGCAAGACAATGAGGAAGTTGATTCTCAAGGAAATTCCATACAAATGCAACATAAAGCAGGGGAAGCATATAGTCATCCAAAATCGTATCGATACTTTATTCGTGCTAATACCATAGCCTTTGTTGCATCTCTTAGCACAATATTGCTGTTGATAAGTGGATTGCCATTCAGGAAAAAGCTTTACATGTGGGCTTTGATGGTTATAATGTGGTTGACAGTTACCTCAGTAGCACTCACTTATGGCATATCGATTTACATTGTCACGCCTAAGAAGGACAGAGAACAGCTTGGTCAGGTTATTGAAATTTCTGTTACAGTGTGGTGTTCTGTAATGGCATTGCTTTTGCTCGGAAACACAATTCGGTTGGTCTATAAATGGTTGAGAAAGAAGCAACAGTCAAGAAAATCTGCAAATTCGTTTCATGTCAATGTTTGTTAAATTGCATTCAAAATCTGCTTGACTTGTGACAAACTTTTCTTGAATGTCTTGTAACTCTTGATTCAAGGAACTTTAACTAGCCTATGTATTTGCAAAGACCAAAGCTAGACAAACGGTCAGTGTATGCTCAACATCATGCAGTGAAATATATACTATCCCAAATTCTACTCCGAGAATATAATTCTAATCCCAATAACACAACTACCTCTTAGGGTCTGGCAAGATTATAAATTTAAAAAGTTGCGCCAATCTGAAAGCTTTTTATAATTTAGGTCAACCACACACTTTCTCGTGCTTAGTTACAACGTACAAGCACGAAACAGGGCAACGTTGACAAATCTCATACCAACATAATTGAGTCGAGTATGATATAAAAATTTAGTATCAAAACCACTCCTACAACCACACGACCC
>AWOL01S0011407.1:9808-29089 GCA_000715115.1 Nicotiana otophora | reverse complement strand
AAAACAAAAGCTAATGACAGAAAATATATCCCTCTATTTCAACTTGTTGTCCTAAAAGTTGACTGGGGAAGTCAAAAAGTTCGATTCTTAACTATTAAGTCAACCTTTTGTATTAGCCACTTTGAGCTATAAGTTGAGAATTTGATCGTATTTCCTTCTTTCTTTTAACCAATGCAGAAAAGCATTTCCTGTACTCAGAAAAATTAAGGTCAAATATTGCTCCAAAAACCTGTCAAACTTACCATCAAAAATAAAATCAGACTGCTAAATTATAATAAATAAAAATAATATTAATATAAAGGGAGAATAACACATTCCTCTAAGGACTAAGGTTTCTACGAATAAATTTCATGGTAGTCATTCAACTTTGTGCTCATTACTCAAAAGTTATTTTTTTTTCTTTTGTTACAAAAAAATCATTTTACTATGCTCTAGTTATCACAATAGTCACTTTGACTAGATTTACAAACCTTTCACCTGAAAAGTCTACTATGCCTTTGACATTATAAATCATCTCATTTATGCAACACCTTCTATATTATATGCTATATAATATACTTTTACCCAGGTATTTTACTTATAATTAAAATAATTAATATTATTTTATTTATTATTTCTATAATATATTCGTACATTTAATTTTTTTCTTAACATTAAATTTCAAGATGTATAAGTAGCATTATTAAATTTGTCGGTAACATTACCGTGAACAAATCTCAGGTCCACGTTCTTAACCATGCTTAATAAAATATTTTTAATATTGAGGGTAAAATCAAAGCTCACTGATTTATCAGCCAAACCATACCCATTAACCCAATAAATAAAATACTTACATTTAACACAATGACACATCGGATTAATACTTTCAAATAAATAATATTAACAGATAAAGCTTTAAAAACGTAATATTAAACACAAATATCTTTGAAACTTTTTCTAAAATTCTTATTAACTATTAAAAACTATCATTTGTTAAACAAATTTATTTTTATTATTTCAAATAAATATTAAAAAATAAATATTTTTATTTTCTTATATTTACAATATGTTCATGTTTGAATATGATTAGATAAATTGAGTGCCATGAAAAAATTAAATATATGGATATATTATTAAAATAATAAATAAAATAATATGAAGTTATTTTAATTATAAATAAAATGCATATGTAAAAATAAATTATATAGTATATAATATAGAAGGTATTACATAAATGAGAGGATTTTTAATGTAAAGGTCTTAATAGACTTTTCAAGTAGGAGTATTATAAAAATCTAGCAATGTGACTTTTGTGATAAATAGAGCTAAGTAAAATGATTTTTGTGTAACAAAAGAAAGAAAAATGACTTTTGAGTGATGAACACAAAGTTGAATGATTTTTACGTAACAAAAAAAATGACTTTTGCATAATGAACACAAAGCTGAATAACCACCCATGAAAATTACACGGTTTCTACTCGTAACGATGCTCTCCTTAAGATTCTTATACTTTGATGTTTTTCAATTGGCGTAATGCATTTCATTCAAGTTTTTCAATTAGTTCAAAGATAAATTGAAAAGTAAATAAAGTAAAAAGTCATCAAAATAGAAAAAGAAAGACAAGCTTAAAAGAGTAGGGAAATAGATTTCCTGTTTACTTTATAGTTTATAGCATTTCAGTTTTTATCTTCTTTTTTCAATTTTGCTTTCTCTATTATTATTATTATTATTATTATTATTATTTATATAAAGAATAGTATTTAATTCAAAGAAGTTGAGTAGCAGGAAAGAATTAATTACATTTTAAAAATAAAATAAAATAATACTATTATGTGAAGTTTAAAAAGTAAAATTAACAACAAAAAAAGAAAGTTATAATATAGTTTTAATAGCAAAGTATAAAAAAACAGAAAGTTGTGTAATATGTGAAACCACGGGATACGTATGTGTTATAAACCAAAAGTTTAGGGTGAGGTATGTGTTTTTCTTTCTAATAAAAAATTCACTGAGCACAACCATCTTTTTCTCGTCAAATGGCTCTAACACCGCACATTCATGCACAACTGCAACTAACACAGACAGAGTCTAATATAATAACATCGTGTTGAATATTCAAAGTCCATTAAGAATTTTTATTTAGAATCACTAATTAGTAGTAGTAGTAGTAGTATCACTTTCCACCTTCTTTAACTTTTGAAAATTGTACTAAATTACAACAACTAGTTGATAGTAGTTACAATCTCTCTCTCCCACGCCTTTTGTTTTTCTTTAGTTGTTACTCCTTCCCAATTTAAGTGACACTCCTTATTAGAGGTTAATTTCACTGATGCTCATCCAACTTATCATTTATTTCACAACAGTCACTTAACTATTTTTCATTACTTAAAAGTCACTCAACTTTACATTTGTAACTTAAAAGTCACTCTAGTTCAAAACCTACAAAATATCTAATAAAAAATATGACATGACATTAAATTTAATTAAATAATCTAACAATAATGCCACATAAGCTTAAATAGACCAAATCTAAGTTAGATCCATTTATTCTTCAACCCGATTTGACCCATAACTCAAATGAGTTTTAATATTTTGACAATTAGAAGGAAAATAAGAGAATAATTATTGTGTTAAAAATATCTTACTTAATTTGTTACGTAATAGCCTTAATACCACCACCTATAATTTCATTAAAAATATGAACAGAACTAGCATAGAACCAGTTTTTATATGCTTCAAATCATTTTATAATTTTTCATGAAGTTAAAATACTACCATATCAATCTCACATAACAATTAAATATATCACTAACAGACAAGAACAACAAGCTCATAAGAACCTATTTTCACAAATTACTATTCCATTAAAGTCAAAATAACGATCAGTGAAATTAACCCTCATTATTAGTTAATCCCACAAAGAATGTTACCTTTTCTTATTTAAAAATAATTTATCATTATAATTTTTACTTTACTCTTAATGAAATTTAATTTGTAGCCACACAAGTATCTATTTGTTTTAAATCATAAATTTTAAAAACAATTCTTAATTTCGTGATGAGTCAAGTACTGCGAGATAAAATGATAAGGAGGGAGTATTAGTCAAGAGTTCACACTTCAAATTCAATTTGACAATTGACTTGCGAATAATTTATCATCTATGTTTGCTCTTGGATCCTAAAAAATATCGCCACACATTCGATAGCATTTTTGAAGTGTTCTAGCTACAAGAAAAGTTTGGTGAGGGTCTTCTCAATTAACCAGTTCACTTGGTTGAGGAAGAATAGTCATTTTCTCCACGTAGCTTCCAAGAAGAGGGGTAATTTTGAAGGTCTTTTTGTTTATAAGAAGATAAGACTAGTTCAAAGCATTTATAATATCCTTTTAAAGCAAGACTAAAATTTAGTAGAAGACTTTTCCAAGTATGACTAAATCCAATAAGTACAAAAGATCAGCCATATAACTCAAGCAGTTCTTTTAATAAAAGAATCTCATCGAAAGAGAGAAAAACAGATAAGAGCAAGATGGAAATTGAGAAGAAACTCTATGAAGCTGCAGTTGAAGGAGATGTAAGAACTTTACAAGAATTACTTCAGCAAGATGCTTTAATTCTTGATAGACTTACCTTAACTTGCTTCAATGAAACTCCTTTGCACATAGCAACAATGCGTGGGCATATTGAGTTTGTGAAGTTAATTCTGGCTCAAAATCCTCAGCTTGCAGCTGAATTGGATTCGCGAAAATCATCAGCTCTTCACATAGCTTCAGCTAAAGGACACCTACAAATTATCAAGATGTTGTTAGTAGTGAATCCTGATATATGCTTAGCTCGTGATCGCGATGGTAGAAATCCTCTCCATCTAGCAGCCATCAAAGGTCGTGTTGAAGTCATCAAAGAACTAATACAAATCAGGCCTCGTACAGTTCTAGGAACGACGATCAATGGAGAAAATGTTTTGCATTTGTGTGTGAAGCATAATCAGCTAGAGGTTCTCAAGGTGCTGATGGAGATTGGATCATGGGACCATGAATTCTTGAATGCAAAGGATAGTGATGGCTTCACCACTCTACATTTGGCTGTTGCTGATAAGCAAATTGAGGTATGATATTGCTTCCTTAGAAAAGAAATTTACTTCATTTTTTCTTATAATCGCGGTGTTCGGGCCAAGTTGTGCACCTCTCGACTAATTCCACGGGATACCTGCTACCTCCAACTAGCAATAGGTACCAGGTAGTTCTGTCCACCGAGGTTTGAAATGGAAAAAAATCACCTTGTGTTTTTTATTTCCGCTAGGATTTGAATTTGATACCTTTGGTTCTCAACCTACTTCGTTGACCACTAGGTCTGGAAAATTAACTTCATTTTCTTATAGTTATTAAACCACCTACCATTCTTGCAGACTATCAAATACTTGCTAAAGACCAATCAAATAGATGTGAATGCAATGGATGCAAATGGGAATACAACATTAGATATTTTAGCACAAAGTAGGAGGGACATGATTGATCTACAAATTGGAGACAGTCTTAGAGAAGCCGGAGGCTTAAGAGCAAAGGATATCAAAAATGATAGTAGCAAAATTCCGAATAAATCAGCTGCAAATCCGCATTCACTACCAGCTTCAACAACACCAGCATATTTAGGCGGAAATCAGGCCCAAAGCCACCCATCCAAAGGCGATTGGCTATCCAAGAAACGCGAAACAATAATGGTGGTGGCGTCACTTATTGCAACAATGACATTCCAAGCTGGAATGAACCCTCCAGGAGGTGTTTGGCAAGAAAATGAAAAATTGGATAATCGGGAAATACCTTCACACAAAGCAGGGGAAGCAGTAATGGCTTATAATCATCCCAAATCGTATCGATATTTCCTTCGTGCTAACACCATTGCCTTTGTCTCCTCTCTCAGCACAATATTGCTGCTGATTAGTGGATTGCCGTTCAAGCGCAGGCTTTTCATGTGGGGTTTGATGGTTATCATGTGGTTAACAGTTACTACTACAGCACTCACTTATGGCATATCAATTTACATCGTCACGCCTAATAAGGACAGTGAACCACTTGGTCAGGTTATTGAAATTGGAGTTACAGTATGGTGTTGTTTAATGGCACTGCTTCTACTTGGAAACACGATACGTTTGTTGCGTGTATGGCAGAAAAAGAGGCATAAAATAAGATCATCAGCAGCACGAAAATCTGCAAATTCAGTTTATGTCAACGTTTGATCTGCTATGTTGATAAATAGGGCTCAACCATTAAGAAACATATCCATGTTTGTTCTTACAATCTCATTTCATTGTCAAATGTTAAGAGTCTAAAAGCATAGACAAGTCCAAACAGAATAAATTGGTATCCTTTCTCGGTTTTCACCATAATATCTTTTGAATTGGGAAAAAGAAAAAAGTTAATCAAACAGAAACTTCTTGCTGTGAAGTATAGAAGAAAAGTATTATCGGAAACCTTCTGATAGTCCAAAATCGTTAACTAAAATAGGAAGATTCAACTAAAGAAGAGGAAGAGGAAGAGGAAGATTCAACTAAAGAAGAGGAAGATTTGAAAAGAGAAGGAAAGTTTGAGAGGAGAATTTTGTTTAGGAATGATTTTGGTTTGGTTACAAATGAACAAGACACCCCTTATTTATACTTGTCTATGGATGATTCTACATAATGTACAAGGAAGATTCTAGCTAACCTTATCTTCTAACAACACTCTAGAATATCGAGATATTTCTCCAAGATAAATATCCAAGTACTACACTCGTCATTCCAGAGAAAACTATATTTTTCAAAAAAATAACTTTTACTTTTTTTTTCACACTCCCCCTTAAAGTGATTTTTTAGAAACCATTCCAAGCTTGTCAGTGAATAACTCAAACGAAGCTTTAGCAAGGGATTTGGTAAAGATATCGGGAATATTTTCCTGACTTCGTATTTCCAAAGTATTGATAGTTTCATCAAGAACCTTTTTCCCAAATAAAATGATGTTCCGCCTCAATGTGTTTAGTTCTTGCATGGAATATTGGATTTATTTGCAAGCTTGATGGCACTTTGATTATCTTCAAAGATTACAGTTGGCTTTGATATCGGTAGATGCAAGTATTCAGCAAGTCTTTGTAGCCATACACATTCTTGCGCAGTAAGAGTGGCTGCTTTATACTCCGCCTCCGTGGTTGACAATGAAAATGAGTCTTGCTTCTTGCTACACCAAGAAACACTTGTTCCACCATAGAAAACAATATAGCCCCATGTAGATCTTCGATCATTCAAATCACCACCAAAATCAGCATCTGTATAACCAGCTAACACCAAATCATTGTTCATGTGGAAGAACAAGCCCATATCTGATGTTGAGTTGATACACTTTAGAATCCTCTTTGCAGCTTTTAAGTGAGGCTTTCTTGGCCTCTGCTTAAATATGCTGACATATCCCACCGAGAAGGCAATGTGTGGCCTTGTAATAATCAAATACATGAGACTTCCAACAAGAGCCCGAAAAGGCTTGGGATCGGCAAGAAGTGAGCCTTCGTCCCGCCTTAACCTTGTACTTATCTTAAGATGAGTAGAACATGTTTTGCTTCAATCCCAACCTGTCAACAAGTTTATTGGAGTATCATTCTTGAGTGACAAAAATCCCTTTGTTCATGTTTGTCACCTCTAAGCCAAAAAAATGATGTAGCTCTCCCAACTTATTGATGTCAAATCTTATGGAAAGCTCATCTTGAAGCCTAGCAACTTCATCTCCATTGTTTTCTTTTATTATCATATCATCCACGTACAAAAGAACAACCATGTGCAAGTCTCCTTATTTTTTAACAGGTAAGCTAGGATCTGAATGTGATGCATCATAGCCATAAAAATGTAGATACTCAGCAATTTCTCCATACCATGCTCGTGTAGCTTATTTTAGGTCATAAAGGGCCTTTTTAAGTTTGCATACATACAGAATGTAAGTTAGAAACATACCCGAGTGGTTGCTCCATATAAATATCTTTGTCAAGCTCTCCATATAAGAAAGCATTCTTCACGTCAAGTTGCCATAACTTTCAATTATGCGAGGTTGTCAAAACTAGCACAACTCGGACAGAGATCATCTTAGCCACCGGACTGAAGGTTTCTTCATAATCTTCGTCGTACTTTTGAGAAAATCCTCGAGCAACCATCCTTGCTTTATAGCTATTTATGATGCCATCATCTCTTCTTTTTATTTTGTAAATTAATTTACAAGAAATGAGTTATACATCCTTTGGCTTTGGTACAAGGCTCCAGATTTGATTTTTCATCAGATCCTCCATTTCATCATCCATAGCAAGCTCCCACTCTTTGAGTCCTTTAGCTTCTTCATTTTTCATCATCAATTGGTCCTGCAAAGAAACATGAATACGTACTGAAAAAATTTTCATCTTTGAACCGACCTGACCTTGTAAATATATCTATAGAAGTCAACTATGGCTCTGATACCATGTGAAGAATAGCAGAAGAAAAGTATTATTGGAAGCGTTCTACCAGCCAAAGATCGTTAAGTAAAATAGGAAGATTCAACTAAAGAAGAGGAAGCTTTGAAAAGAAAAGGAGAGTTTTGGAGAGAAGAACTTTATTTAGGAAAGAAGGCTTTCTTGATTTTGACTTGGTTACAAATGAACAAGACACCCCCTATTTATGCTTGTCTATGGATGATTCTAGATATGATTCTAGAAAAGGTACAAGGAATTAAGATTCTAGCTAATCTTATCTTCTAACAACACTCTAGAATATCTAGATATTTCTTCAAGATAAATATCCAAGTACTACACAGGTCATTCTAGAAATATTTATATTTTTCAAAAAAATCAACCTTACTTTATTTTTTTCACACTTGCTAGCTTCTAAAATGGCTTGCATTACTGTGCATATGGTTTATACACTAACTTTGATAATTCAAACTGCTCTGTTTGTTTCTACTCAACATTTATTTATTAAATTAGACAATATTGACAATTCACTAGTACACATAATAACTTAATAGAGAAATTTCTCTGCTTCTAGCTTAGTGTTTTCCAGTCAACCACATCTAAACTTTCCGCTTTTAAAATTACCAGTGTAAAGAAAAGTTTGGCTCGAGTCATCTTTCTCAATCAACTAGAACCAGTTAATAAGAATCCTTCAATTATATTAGGTAAAATACATAAATTGCCGCCTGAATTATGGACCAAATCCCTATTACACACTTTTTGACGACGAAAATCATCTTACAACCTTTCGGAAGTGTGTCTAATACACACTACTTTTGACCAAGTAAGTTGCACGCAAAAGAGCGCGTGAAGAGGTAAAAGATGAAAATCTACATTTTTATTTGAACGGTGTAGATTTGACTAAAGTGATCCAATGGCCTAAATAATTCTTTTTTCTTTTTTATACTTTACTATCTTTTACCATTACAACAAAATACAAAAAGAAAAAGACAAAAAAACTCACACACTAATACCATCGTCCCCAACCCCTCTTCCGGCAAACTAGACCAACCAGAAGGCTTGAGCAAGAGATTGACTCCTATGCGTCTCGGTCTTTCACATTTTCACCATGTGCTTCCAACGCTATGGATTTTCAGTGACACCCTCTTCTTTCTTCTTTTGCTGGTCGGAAATTGAAACTCCAGCCTGTAAAAAGTTTGGGTATGCCACCAAATTATTTTTGATGAGTATTTTCTTATGAGTTATATCTGCCATGGCTGCTGAGCTTTAGAGGAGGAATCATTGCACAATTTTACCAGAAGCAAAATTCTGACTAGTAACTTCTTTAGCCCAAACACCACCGACATTAGGAGACCCATCACGAAGTACCAAATCAAAATCTTTGTATCCATTTTCAGCTATTATTCTGATATTCTTTTAATAGTAGCATGATATTTAGGGTCATAATTGAAGAAGAAAGAATGGTAAAGATGGTGAGAGGAGGGGACGTGTGGGGGTGGGGAAGAAAAGAGATGGATGGGTCGGGTTAAATTAAATATAAGGGTTAAGTTAAAAACAAGTGGGTCGGGTTTAATATTTGTAAACGGGCTAAAGTCAAATGTGCATTACACAGATAGATGTTTTACTAATCCTTGTAAAAAAAGCTTGTATTTGACACACTTTTAAAATGTTGAGTGTATAAGATAATTTTCGCCGTCAAAAAATATATAACAGGGATTTGGTCCATAGCTCGGATGTCAACTTATGTATTTTGCCCTTGTATTATCCATGATCTGAGAGCTAAGCTCCACGTGTTAAGTGCTGATAAATTAATTATATGTCAATCGATATTAAACTCAAATTTATCTTCTTGTGTTTTTTTTCTTGTGCTTGACATATGATTGATTAACATGTAATCACTTTTGAGCTGAAATTATATTGGCGATGTAGGTTCAAATTCTTTGTCTGTTTCTGATATTTCAATAAAATGTAAGATTTTTTTTTTTTTGCTATAAAATGTAAGACTTCTTTTGCCAAAGTATGATATTTTAAGTTTTGTTGTGCTAAAAATTTTGTAATGTTCCCTTTTAAATTTGCTAATTATGAAAATCTCCAGAAAAAAGACTTCAATGTTTGGGCTCTTGTTATAGGTTGGAAAAATTACGCGACACAACAAAAATATACATTGTATTTATCATACATAACTGTAATTTCAGAAAATTACCATTCATAGCTTTATTTGAATTTTATAGCAAATTCACATATCGTACTGAAACAAGAGATCAATTGTTTTGAACTGAAACAACAGAGCAACAAGTTCCTGTAGCTTAGTTAGTTAGAACGCCCGCTTAGTAAGCGCAAGTCTTGAGTTCGACTCTCAAAGCGCAAGTATGAGTAAATTTGGCCCGATAATATAACGGAGGTTAAATGTAAACAATATATCAAAGTAAGGGGTATATTTGACCCTTTATCCTTTTTCATAAGAAGATAAGACTCTTTTTTTTGTGCGGAGATAAGACTAGTTCAAAGCATTTATAATATCCTTTTAAAGCAAGACAAATTNAGTTTATAGCATTTCAGTTTTTATCTTCTTTTTTCAATTTTGCTTTCTCTATTATTATTATTATTATTATTATTATTATTTATATAAAGAATAGTATTTAATTCAAAGAAGTTGAGTAGCAGGAAAGAATTAATTACATTTTAAAAATAAAATAAAATAATACTATTATGTGAAGTTTAAAAAGTAAAATTAACAACAAAAAAAGAAAGTTATAATATAGTTTTAATAGCAAAGTATAAAAAAACAGAAAGTTGTGTAATATGTGAAACCACGGGATACGTATGTGTTATAAACCAAAAGTTTAGGGTGAGGTATGTGTTTTTCTTTCTAATAAAAAATTCACTGAGCACAACCATCTTTTTCTCGTCAAATGGCTCTAACACCGCACATTCATGCACAACTGCAACTAACACAGACAGAGTCTAATATAATAACATCGTGTTGAATATTCAAAGTCCATTAAGAATTTTTATTTAGAATCACTAATTAGTAGTAGTAGTAGTAGTATCACTTTCCACCTTCTTTAACTTTTGAAAATTGTACTAAATTACAACAACTAGTTGATAGTAGTTACAATCTCTCTCTCCCACGCCTTTTGTTTTTCTTTAGTTGTTACTCCTTCCCAATTTAAGTGACACTCCTTATTAGAGGTTAATTTCACTGATGCTCATCCAACTTATCATTTATTTCACAACAGTCACTTAACTATTTTTCATTACTTAAAAGTCACTCAACTTTACATTTGTAACTTAAAAGTCACTCTAGTTCAAAACCTACAAAATATCTAATAAAAAATATGACATGACATTAAATTTAATTAAATAATCTAACAATAATGCCACATAAGCTTAAATAGACCAAATCTAAGTTAGATCCATTTATTCTTCAACCCGATTTGACCCATAACTCAAATGAGTTTTAATATTTTGACAATTAGAAGGAAAATAAGAGAATAATTATTGTGTTAAAAATATCTTACTTAATTTGTTACGTAATAGCCTTAATACCACCACCTATAATTTCATTAAAAATATGAACAGAACTAGCATAGAACCAGTTTTTATATGCTTCAAATCATTTTATAATTTTTCATGAAGTTAAAATACTACCATATCAATCTCACATAACAATTAAATATATCACTAACAGACAAGAACAACAAGCTCATAAGAACCTATTTTCACAAATTACTATTCCATTAAAGTCAAAATAACGATCAGTGAAATTAACCCTCATTATTAGTTAATCCCACAAAGAATGTTACCTTTTCTTATTTAAAAATAATTTATCATTATAATTTTTACTTTACTCTTAATGAAATTTAATTTGTAGCCACACAAGTATCTATTTGTTTTAAATCATAAATTTTAAAAACAATTCTTAATTTCGTGATGAGTCAAGTACTGCGAGATAAAATGATAAGGAGGGAGTATTAGTCAAGAGTTCACACTTCAAATTCAATTTGACAATTGACTTGCGAATAATTTATCATCTATGTTTGCTCTTGGATCCTAAAAAATATCGCCACACATTCGATAGCATTTTTGAAGTGTTCTAGCTACAAGAAAAGTTTGGTGAGGGTCTTCTCAATTAACCAGTTCACTTGGTTGAGGAAGAATAGTCATTTTCTCCACGTAGCTTCCAAGAAGAGGGGTAATTTTGAAGGTCTTTTTGTTTATAAGAAGATAAGACTAGTTCAAAGCATTTATAATATCCTTTTAAAGCAAGACTAAAATTTAGTAGAAGACTTTTCCAAGTATGACTAAATCCAATAAGTACAAAAGATCAGCCATATAACTCAAGCAGTTCTTTTAATAAAAGAATCTCATCGAAAGAGAGAAAAACAGATAAGAGCAAGATGGAAATTGAGAAGAAACTCTATGAAGCTGCAGTTGAAGGAGATGTAAGAACTTTACAAGAATTACTTCAGCAAGATGCTTTAATTCTTGATAGACTTACCTTAACTTGCTTCAATGAAACTCCTTTGCACATAGCAACAATGCGTGGGCATATTGAGTTTGTGAAGTTAATTCTGGCTCAAAATCCTCAGCTTGCAGCTGAATTGGATTCGCGAAAATCATCAGCTCTTCACATAGCTTCAGCTAAAGGACACCTACAAATTATCAAGATGTTGTTAGTAGTGAATCCTGATATATGCTTAGCTCGTGATCGCGATGGTAGAAATCCTCTCCATCTAGCAGCCATCAAAGGTCGTGTTGAAGTCATCAAAGAACTAATACAAATCAGGCCTCGTACAGTTCTAGGAACGACGATCAATGGAGAAAATGTTTTGCATTTGTGTGTGAAGCATAATCAGCTAGAGGTTCTCAAGGTGCTGATGGAGATTGGATCATGGGACCATGAATTCTTGAATGCAAAGGATAGTGATGGCTTCACCACTCTACATTTGGCTGTTGCTGATAAGCAAATTGAGGTATGATATTGCTTCCTTAGAAAAGAAATTTACTTCATTTTTTCTTATAATCGCGGTGTTCGGGCCAAGTTGTGCACCTCTCGACTAATTCCACGGGATACCTGCTACCTCCAACTAGCAATAGGTACCAGGTAGTTCTGTCCACCGAGGTTTGAAATGGAAAAAAATCACCTTGTGTTTTTTATTTCCGCTAGGATTTGAATTTGATACCTTTGGTTCTCAACCTACTTCGTTGACCACTAGGTCTGGAAAATTAACTTCATTTTCTTATAGTTATTAAACCACCTACCATTCTTGCAGACTATCAAATACTTGCTAAAGACCAATCAAATAGATGTGAATGCAATGGATGCAAATGGGAATACAACATTAGATATTTTAGCACAAAGTAGGAGGGACATGATTGATCTACAAATTGGAGACAGTCTTAGAGAAGCCGGAGGCTTAAGAGCAAAGGATATCAAAAATGATAGTAGCAAAATTCCGAATAAATCAGCTGCAAATCCGCATTCACTACCAGCTTCAACAACACCAGCATATTTAGGCGGAAATCAGGCCCAAAGCCACCCATCCAAAGGCGATTGGCTATCCAAGAAACGCGAAACAATAATGGTGGTGGCGTCACTTATTGCAACAATGACATTCCAAGCTGGAATGAACCCTCCAGGAGGTGTTTGGCAAGAAAATGAAAAATTGGATAATCGGGAAATACCTTCACACAAAGCAGGGGAAGCAGTAATGGCTTATAATCATCCCAAATCGTATCGATATTTCCTTCGTGCTAACACCATTGCCTTTGTCTCCTCTCTCAGCACAATATTGCTGCTGATTAGTGGATTGCCGTTCAAGCGCAGGCTTTTCATGTGGGGTTTGATGGTTATCATGTGGTTAACAGTTACCACTACAGCACTCACTTATGGCATATCAATTTACATCGTCACGCCTAAAAGGACAGTGAACCACTTGGTCAGGTTATTGAAATTGGAGTTACAGTATGGTGTGGTTTAATGGCACTGCTTCTACTTGGAAACACGATACGTTTGTTGCGTAAATGGCAGAAAAAAAGGCATAAAATAAGATCAGCAGCAGCACGAAAATCTGCAAATTCAATGTTTGTCAATGTTTGATATGCTGTATTGATAAATAGGGGTCAACCATTAAGAGAAATATTCATGTCATTTTATTGTCAAATGTCATGAATCTAAAAGCATAGACAAGTCCAAACAGAATAAATTGATATTCTGTCTAAGTTTTCACCATAATTGCTTTTAAATAGGGAAAAAAGAAATTCACTAGTACACATAATATCTCAAGCCGTCTCTTCTTACCAACAATAAGGGAAATTTTTTCTACAGGTCGATGAATGTGTTTACCCTCAAAATTGGATAAAAATTAAATTTATAAGTGATTTTAAAGATACGCAGATTAATTTGATACAAAGCGATAAATTAAGTCAAATTTGAACAAACAAAGATAAAATGGATTCAAACCACATAAGGAGGATAGTTTCAGCCTTAATGAAGTATTCGCCCTCGATCCGGGCTCACTATGGCCAGCACTGATGAACAAGAGAAAGAGCTAATAACAGAGAAAATAATAATATTCCTTTGGAATGCATGTTACAGTGTGTCATTTGAATAAAAATCATCTTTTTTATATAGTAGGAGAGTTTCATCCCTAGTACAGTTCAAAAAAAGGTAAAAGTCTTCTTTTTCGTTATTCACTGATCTGCTGCCGATACGGGCCGAGATCCGCGCCGTGATATCCGGTCGGGCGCTAATATCATGGCGCTTCGTTAGTCGTATGCAACCGTTTGGTAAGGCTTTTCCAAGGTCTTGGAGCTTGAATTGAATCTGGGGGGCGTGGTCTCGTTGGCTCCGGTGGTAAACGATCTGTTCGGCCTTAGCACGAGAGGTATATTCGGCTGGTCCAGGACATAACGGCCCTCCGTTGGACGTGCTTGATTGCCCAACAATGTTCTTCGAAGTCGTTCAAGGCTAGGACCGATTCCGAACCATGACTCGAAGAGACTCTTACCCCGATTTCGGCCCCCTGCCATCATGTCTCGAGCTTGGCTTATTTTGTGGGATATCGGGGTGTACCATGAGCCCGATTTTAACCATATACAGATAGTCCCCTCATTTCTCGGAGAGTAAATGATGAGAAACGACATGAGCTTATGATTCTTACTTCGACACATCGCGACAGAAATGACAAAACATCTGAAACGTCTCGTTAGTCATGTCATAGTGGCATTAAATGCATGTCAGTCGCCGGTCGGCCATCCCTAGACGTGAAACGTCACTGAACTCCTATAAATACCCTATCTCTTATCCATTTTGCACTTTGCACCATATCTTATACCCTCGTACCTTCAGGAATTCAATATTCTCTAGTGTTTTTACCCCCGTTACCCAAGGTTCTTCAGTACTTTGCGAAAACTTTTACTCATCTCCTACCCAAGCGAACAAGTCTAATCTTCCAACTTTCACTCTTTCTCCATCTTTTCCAAGATGTTTCTTCCATAACAATGGCAAAAATCTCAAAATATGTTCCTCGGAAGGATGCTCCTTCTTTCGCGTGACCGACCACTAAGGTCGAGGAAACCGTCCCGACACGATTGTTGATGTCATGCCCCGAACTGGGGGAGCGCGACCGACGCTCAACCGAGTGAACCTGGTCAACAAAGCTTGTTAGATACGTTCTACCCAATTCACTTATGAATAAAGAGAATACTTATTTTCGTTAATTAGACAATAAGGAGATCATGTATACAATACCAATTCATTACCATTAGTTACTTTATTTTAAAGTCTCAAATTACACACACTTTCATAGTTTGAAGCGAAAGATGTAACACACATACAACATTGCTATCTTGACTTTCCCGATACTAATACAACCCACACCGTATCTACGGAGCCTATAATAGAGACCAAAGAGTACTATGATAGTGCTAGCAACAAGGCCCCGACTATACCTCAAACACAATACATAAGGAACAAAAGATACATGACCCCGAAATGAAGTGGGGCACACCAAGTTAGCTGGAAAGAGGCTGTACCGCTATCACTGATCAATGTCTCATGCTGTAGAACCACCTGCATCCATTGAAGATACAGCGTCCGCGGCAAAATGTATGTTAGTACATATGGAATAGTACTAGTATGAATGACAAAGCACCCTCTCAATAGAACGATTAAAATTACAAGCAAGAACAATCATAATATTAGTGGAAGCCTCAAACAACATCAAACCTCAAGTTAGGACCAAGACAATGTTCAAGTAAATTTTTATATTTTAAGTTGGAAGATCTTTAGTACCAATATGCCACCATTCACAATATCACCGTTCACAATACCAATACCACCGTACCTTTAGACGGAGTCCGATCACGACTTGATCGGCTTGGCCGTCTCAGTAAACTATCTTTGCTATTGCAGAATAAACTATATTTGCTATTGCATAATGGAGAATTGAAAAAGAAATGGTTTTATTTTTCGAATAGGGAATGTCGTACCCTATGTTAACAAGATAGAAGGCAACCAGGGGATGTAGTACCTTGTGTTGACAATAAGATGAGGCTCGTGGTACTCTAAGATGCTACTAGGGAATGTCGTACCCTATATATGTTAGATGAAAGTAATGCAGCCAAGGGATGTAGTGCCCTGTGTTGACAATAAGATGAGGCTCGTGGCGCTCTGAGATGCTATTAGGGAATGTCGTACCCTATGTTGGCAGAACATAAGGCTCGAGGCACTATGAGATGCTACTAGGAATGTCGTACCCAATGTTAGCAATAAGGAATACAACCAGTGGATGTAGTACCATGTGTTGGAAATAAGTTGAGACTCTTGGCTCTCTAAGATTCTACTAGGGATTGTCGTACCCTATGTAGGCAAAAATTAATGCGACCAGGGGATGTAGTACCCTGTGTTGGAAATAAGGTGAGGCCCTTAGCTCTCTAAGATTCTTCTAGGGAATGTCATACCCTAGGTTGGCAATAAAATTAGGTTCGTGGTGATCAGAGATGCAGCTAGGGAATATCGTACTCTATGTAGGCAGAAAGTAATGCGACCAGGGGATGTAGTACCCTATGTTCGCAATAAGGTGATGTTCTTGGCTCTCTGATATTCTACTAGGGCATGTTGTACCCTATGTAGGCAGAAAATAATGCCTACATAGGGTATAATGCGACCAGGGGATGTAGTACCATGTATTGAAGATAGGGTATTGGTCCTTATAATGTGTAATGACCCAGCTGGTCGTTTTGAGAGTAATAGCCCTGATCCCCTATTAACTACTTTTTTCGTATTATTTTTCTACTTATGCGACTTGTCGGGAGGTTTTATTTTTGGTTTCGGAGTATTATGGGACACTTAGTCCCTAAAACGGAAGCTTAAGTCTTAAGATTTTGACTGTAGTCGGAACTGTATGAAGACGACTCCGGAATGGAGTTCCGTCGGTCCTGTTAGCTCTGTTGGGTGATTTTGGACTTAAGAGCGAGTCCGGACTATGAATTTGAGGTCTGTAGCTAATTTAGGCTTGAAATGGTGAAAGTCGAATTTTTGGAGATTTTGACCGGAAGTGGACTTTTTGATAACGATGTCGGATTCTGATTTCGAAAGTTGTAGTAGGTCCATAATGTCATTTATGACTTGTGTGCAAAATTTCATGATTTGATAGGTTTTGGCGTCATTCGTAGAATTTGGAAATTTTGAAGTTTCTTAGGCTTGAATCTGTGTAATTCGTGTTTTCGATGTTGTTGGAGGTGATTTGAAGATACGATTAAGTTCATATGATGTTATGAGACTTGTTGGTGTGTTTGGTTGAGGTCCCGGGGGCCGCGGGTAGATTTTGGGTGGTTAACGAACCAAGGTTCGAAGTTGAAGAATGGATGAAGGTTTACAACTACTGGTGTAATCGCATCTACGGATTGGGGACCGCAGATGTGTGCTCGCAGAAGCAAGAAAATGGACCGCAGAAGCGGCCAAGGAGGCCTTGGGCAGAGGCCGCAGATGCGGCCACTCGCGCACAGAAGCGGCTTGCTCAGAAGCGCACACAGGCGCACAGATGCGGGCAAAGGTGCAGATGCGGGGGATTTCCCGCACATACGGTTGGCACAGAAGCGGGAAAGGGGCGCACCTACAAGACCGCATAAGCAGCCAAGTTGCCGCAGGTGCGGAAAGCCAGGGCAAAGTCCTTGAATGCGAGACTTTGCGAAATTTTCTTAATTTCATCATTTTGAGCCCGACTTTAGTGATTTCTTGAGAGCATTTTCGAGGGATTTCGTGAGGTAAGTCCCTTGTGCTTATTTTTGATCAATAATCTTGCTTCCCCATTTATCTTTACACCTAGTTTGTCTATTTAAGGTGGAATTTAGGAGTTTGAGGCTAGAGATTTGAAGAGATTTTGGGTTTTTAGTGGTCATTTGAGGTCAGATTTTGATAAATTTGGTATGGTTGGACTCGTGAGTGAATGAGCTTTTAGATTTTGTGATTTTTGCCCGATTTCGAGACGTGGTCCCGGGTCTACGTTTTAGGACGGATTTCAGAATTTTTGTTAAAGTCTTGATTTCATTGATTTGATTAGTCTATTATAGTTGTATTTATGATATGTAATTGTTTTTTGCTAGATTTGGGACATTCAGAGTCAGATATTCGTGGAAACGGCATTGTTACCTATTGATTGAGCTTGGTTCGAGGTAAGTGGCTTGTCTAACCTTGTGTGGGGGTAATCCCCTTAGGATTTGGTACTGTTGTGATATGTGAGCGCCGTGTACGTGAGGTGACGAGCACGTACACGGGCTATTTATTGAAAACAAATCCGATTTATTTTACTGAGTAGCGATTTGTTTCTTTTAATTTGAGTTATACCTTTTAAATAAGTATTAGTCTATCTTTCATTCTTAACTGAGTTATCCCAATATGCGTAGTTATCCTGTTTAGTCTAATATCGCATGTCTACTTGCTTTAATAGTTTATTTGAACTCTGTGAAGCATGCCTAGTTGATTTCCTATTTTTCCTTGTTCTTTATCAGCCTTAACTGTAAAATTCTTGTTGTTAACTATGGTATTTATCGGTTGAGCTATGTATTTACTTTTGAGACTACGAGGCGGTTCCTTGGGAGTTCTCCTTTTATATTTACCTTTGATACTACGAGGCGGTTCCTCGGAAGTTCTCCCTGCACATTTACTTTTGAGACTACGAGGCGGTTCCTTGGGAGTTCTCCTTGTATATTTATTTTGAAACTACAAGACAGTATCTTGGGAGATCCCATGTTGTACAGTTGCCTTGCTGTGTTTCCTTTTGTTAAATTATAGTCTCTTATTACACTGTATATTCTCTTGCTCTACTTATTATATACTAGTGGGCCTGACCTGACCTCGTCACTACTCGACCAAGGTAAGGCTTGACACTTACTAGGTACCATTGTGGTGTACTTATGTGTGAGCACGTAATTTTTTTCCGACTAAAATATTCCTATAGAAATTCACAAATAGACTTTTTCTTAATTGTTTTAAGTTTTATAGAATTTGTAGGAATTTCGGTTAAAAATTGCTTGCATTTAGTTGCATATTTAACATTCTAAAGTCATAAGAAAAATACCAAAATGTCTACAGTATTTCGTGCATAACATTTTAGGTCTAGTTGCATTTAGGATTTAATTGCATGAGTTAACTGCATTAAACAAAAATCATGAAAAATATGAGTCGTTTTTACATTTTTAGGCTTTAAATTGCAAATTAGTAATTCTTCTTTTATTAGTCTAAATTAATTAATTATGGTAAAATAGATAACTAGGTTTATTTCTACAAATTAGCTTGATTTAATACTTAATTTAGGTTTTAATTAATTAGAATTTAAAATCAAGAAAAA
>AWOL01S0011405.1:6272-29500 GCA_000715115.1 Nicotiana otophora | reverse complement strand
CCCTTCCTGTTAAAATATTTCTTTATTTGTCCAAACTGTTATCTTTTCTCTTAGACTAATTAACATAATTTGAGTTCGGCCGGGACCCACCGTTGAGGACCTCGAGGAGTGCCTAACACCTTCTCCTCGAGGTAATTTAAGCCCTTACCCGATCTTTGGTGATGCAAACTAGTAAACCCGGGTCATTTGCAAATAGGTGCCATAATACACCTTAATCCGTTAGGTGGAGACTCTCTCTTTTGAATAACCCTTCCTTTAAAAGAGTTATTAATGTCGAAACTCAATTTTGCGAGAAAAAGGGGCGTGACAGTAGGTTTTAACTGTACTGTGATCATTGGAGTCCTTAGAGGTGGGATCGTTGAAGCCTCAACATTTCCTATTATGACGATGGTTCGTTTCAAGTCATATTCTTCATCCAGGATGATCATATTAGCTCCTTGATTCTGGTGGTTTGGCAGCGGGCTACGGTTCACATTGGGCGAAGCTGGGGTGTACTGAATGGCTCCCCTTTTAATTAGTGACTCAATTTCATTTTCTAGTCTGAAGCAATCCTCGGTATCATGCCTCGGTAGATTTGAGTGAGACACGCATCGTTTGGTTGCATCAAAGTATTTTGAGGTATAATACTCAGGAACCCTTCCTTCTATCGGATGTATCAAACCTGCTCTCCTCATCCTTTCAAACAATTGAGCTAGGGGTTCGTCAATTGGTGTGTAGTTTCTGGGACCTCTCGATTCAAAATTTGGGTGAGGTCGAGGTGCATATGTGGGTCAGTTTTGATGAGTGGTAGTTTGAACTAGAGCGTATGGTCGTGGTGGGTTCAGATTTGTATGGGCTCGAGGTCGGTTATAATGAGGTTAGGGATTGTAATATTGTTGTGTGTTTTAAACTGGAGCGTAGGTAGGTGGGTGTAGAGAATGGGTATTTGGAGAGTATGAGGTGTTTCCATGATGTGGATTAGACTGGTAATAAGGAACGACTGCTGATACATATTATTTTTTCTTCTTTTCGCTACCTATGGATCCTGATTAGATTGCTTTGCTAGCTGTTTGCAATGCGACCATATATTGTACCTTTCCGGACTTTATACCTTCTTATAAAAATTCTCTCATTTTGACAAGTTTAGGGAATTTCTGTCTCGTCATGCCCATCATTTTCTCAATGTAGATCCCTTCTTAAGCCTTGATAAAATACTTATTTAGCTCACTGTCATTTAGCGGAGGTTGCGCCCCGGCGGCCTCTAACCTCCATCGACATGCATATTCTTGGAATGATTTAGATAGTTTCTTCTGCACGTTTACCAGTGTGAACCTATCAAGAGTAATTTTTGTGTTGAATCGGAAGCGATTTATGAAATCTTCTGCCATATCCTGCCATGCCCTCCAGTTTCGTGGATCTTGTCGAGTGTACCAAGTAAGTACTTCCCCTGTCAAGCTCCTTATGAACAACATCATCCTTATCTTCTCGTTTATTCCTACTCCGACTAGGTTGTCACAGTAGACCCTCAAATGTGCATGGGGATCGCCTGTCCCATCAAAGATGTCAAACTTCAAATGTTTTTACCCTACTAGCATATCCACATCAAGATGGATACACAGATCCTCATAGTCTAGACTTTCTCTCCCTCGAATGACTTGAAGGTTCTTCATATGTTTTCTCAATGCTCGTAAATGCTCAGACACCGATTCCTCCTCCTTATACTTATCTTCCCTCTCCATTTCGGTATATTGATCAACTTCATAAGGCATCCTGACCGTGACAGGTGTTGTGAAGGTGGGTTCTGAAATAGCATATACCGAAGTAACATATCGCTCATGTGTAGCGGTATGTGTCGCGAGTATGTGTTGGTTTTGGTTAGTTGTGAAGATGACTCTGTCACGATGAGGGGTGTGAACTGTGTTGGTAGTAACTTGTGGGTTTAGTGGCATTTGAACGTGATTTGGTACGTAAGGAGTGTGTATGGGAAGGTTTGGTGGGTTTTCATGGGTTACTAGAGGTATAATCTGAGTGGTAGGGACTGAAGTTAGGGTATTGTTGTCTTGGCAAGTAGTGAAAGGAAAATGGTCGTGGATTGAATCTAAAGAAGGAAAGAGGGGTGGTTGTGGGAGCGTCGTCATAGCCAGATGTGCCAATTCCCGGATGTGTTGTACTTTCTCCCTCAAAGATTCCATCTCATGGGTCATCCTAGCCATATGTTCATCATTCCTCGTATCATCCTTCTCTCCTGACCGCCCAGGGCTATCAGCTATTACCAGAGTGTGTACGGTGGGTTATCTGTCGTAGACATCTTCCCTTTTGATCTTAGTTTGTATAGTGGTTCTGCCAGTTTTGGGTCAAAACAAACCAACTTTTCTTTTGGGAAATAATAATAAAGTAAGAAAAAATAAGAAAGAAAAAAAACGAATCGAAGTCAGTTTCAGTATTTTAACAAGTAATGGGCACACAGAGCAGTTAGTTCACAGATTCAGGCAAACATGTTTTCCTTAATTTTGGGGACCTCTTTTGGCTTGAGGTAGGCCTAAGTCGCGAGTATTTGAGACCTTCTGATTCAAAGCAAATTTTGATTTTCATTGATAGTGTTTGGATTGTAATGAGCGGGAGCAGAGGTTACATCATTATTTCCAACATTCACAGAATTACATGGGCTCAAACAAACTTGCCCTTAGGGAAATGAGAAAGTTCGGGATAGATACAAAGTGGGAAAGGGGGGAAATTAAACAAATTCTAGTAACCATCCCTGGAATCATTCCCCATCTCTTCATCGTCTTCTGGTTCTTCCTCTGGGTCTTCTTCAAATTCTTCTCCATCATCATTGAACTCAAATGCTTCCTCTGGGTCTTCCTCCGGTTCTGTCTCAAACTCAATCTAGATACACTCCACTACTCGGTCATCATCCTCAGAGGGTGGAAGCATGTGATTAATTGATCCAGGGACCACTTGGCGGTGCATGGAAGTAGTCACAAGATAGTGTGGCAAGATCTCATGATATATTTGCAAAGCCGCCACTGCATCCTCCATCCAGGCTTCCTTCCCTGCTTGGTCGGGCTAGCTTGTCTTCTTCGTTGATCCAGACGTAATATTCTGGAGTGCACCACGAGTTTTAACCCATTGGCATTGTGACCAAATCATAACACTCCTCCTAAATCCTTCTTATCCTTGGTATCAGGATCTGCCCGATGTATTCATCCTCATACGGTATTGTACTCGTCGAGAGAGGTACATCCTGAATCAACCCGAACTGTTTAAGAACTTGTAGGGGTAAGTATGGCTGGATGCCCTTAATTCCTATCAGCTCAATGAAATATTTGTGAGGAGTCCTTAGGATTTCCCTTCCGCCTAGCCATGGCATCTTCTAATTGACCCATTATCCGCTTAACTTGGTCAGCATCTCTCTCCGCTCTTCCTGTCCATGCAGAGAGACCCAATGTCTCATCCTCTCGTTATGACTTTGAATCATGTTACTGACGCCCATAAATTAGTCAAATGTGGCCTCTCACTGAAATAAATGCTTTGTGGCCCATATTTGAAGAAGCAATCTACAACCCTTGAAGAAATCATATCCTCAAGAACGTGCAGGCAAAGCCCTGAGGATCTTTGCTAACACCATGGGTACAAGAGTAGCTTGTAGGTTGCCTCGGAATATTGCTAGAACCACTGGTAGCAAGTTGATATTGATCAATTCTGTTTTACACTAAAAAATGCATGATTACTTCTTTCTAAGAGTTTTTAACTTCACACTAATCTCATTGAGAACAAAGCATGTTGTTATACCAAAACAGTGGCAATAGAAGGTTCTCTTAGAGTTCACATGCTAAGTCTATTTCATTTAGAAGGTCTTAGTAAAGTATCAAAGATAGTATATGTATGTATATGATCATGAAGGGCAAGCAGAAGCATTGAAGAACAAGATGAGTGCAAGATCACAAGGGCATACACAGGGGACACTTAAAAGAGGTTGCATTATTTGAAAAATGAAAGTGTTATCATCATAGAATCAAGCTAACAGTGTTATTGTATGAGTTTTCAAAGGTAGAGGTATTATCATTATAACGACCCGGTCGGTTGCTTTGAGTATTATAGCCCCGTTCCTCAATTTACTGTTCATTTTGTGCTTTACAATGGTTATATGACTTCCTAGGGTAATTGGTTCGGGTCCGACGAGGTCTTGGAATGCATTGGAACACTTAGTTCCAAAGTTTAGAACTTAAGTTAAAAAGGTTAGCTAGATGTCGCCTATGTGTAAATGACCACGGAATAAAGTTTTGATGATTCCAATAACTCTATATGGTGATTTTGGACTTAGGAGCGTGTTCGAACAATTATTTGGAAGCTCGTAGCTAAATTAGGCGTGAAATGGCGAAATTAGAAATTTAAGTTTGGAAGTTTGACCGGGGAGTTGACTTTTTGATATCGGGGACGGAATCCAATTATGGAAATTAGAATAGGTTCGTTATGTCATTTATGACTGGTGTGCAAACTTTGAGGTCAATCAGACTTGATTTGATACGTTTTGGCATCGAATGTAGAATTTCTTAGTTTCATTAGGCTTGAATCGGGGTATGATTAATGTTTTTAGCATTATTTGATGTGATTTGAGGTTTAGTCTAAGTGCATAGGATGTTTTAGGACTTGTTGGTGTATTTAATTGAGGTTCCGAGGGCCTCGGATGAGTTTCGGACGGTTAACGGATCAAATTTGGACTTACAACAATTGAAACTTGATGATGCCTATTGATGCAATCGCACGTGCAAAAATTAGCTTGCAGGTGCGAACTTGCAGAAGCGAGCCTGGCATCGCAGAAGCGTGAGGTCCGCAGAAGCTTACGAAACCTCGCAGAAGCGCGACCGCAGAAGCGACGAAATGGTCGCAAATGCGACCTGGGCTAAGGGGGACTAGCACCGCAGAAGCGAGTCCGTAGAAGAGGAATTATTGTCAGTAGAAGAGAAGACAGTTGCAGAAGCGGTTGCTTCACTGCAAAAGGGGAACCGCAGATGCGGTTAAAAGTTCCGCACAAGCGTAACCTTTGGACAGTGTACAAAAACAGAGGGTTCCGACATTTTTGTCATTTTGGACATTTTCAACACGGTTTTGGGTGGTTGTTCAGAGAGAATTCACGGGAAATATTGAAGTAAGTCACTTGTGATCATTGTTAGTCAATAATATTGGATTATCATTGAGTATTTCGACTAGATTACGTGTTTTTGAAGTGAAATTAGAGGATTTGGACTAAGGGATTTCAAAATAAGAATTTAAGATGTGGAGGTCGAGTTGATGTCGAAATTTGGTAAATTTGGTATGGTTGGACTCGTGGGTGAATGGCATTCATATTTTGTAAATTTTGTCTGGTTCCAAGACGTGGGCCCCACGGGCGATTTTGAGTTAAACATTTCGGATTTTTGTTGGAAATTAGTATTTTCATATGGAATTAATTCCAATAATTTGTATTGACCGAATCGAATTAATTGTGACTAGATTCGAGGCGTTCGGAGGCCAATTCGTGAGGCAAGGTTATAGCAAAGTAAAGAATTACACGGTTTGAGGTAAGTAACATTTCTAAACTTGGTTCTGAGGGTGTGAATCCCAAAATCTTGTGTCATATCAATTGTTGGAGGTGACGCACATGCTAGGTGATGAGTGTGTGGGCGTGCACCATAGAAATTGTTACTTAAATAAATTTTGTGAAGTTGTAAAATTAAAGAATCATGTTATTATCTGAATATTCTCCACGTGTTAGGGAAATTGAGCTGAGACTCGTATTAAAGATCATGTTTAGGATACATGCCGATATTTTAGGACCCATAAGGTCGTGTTACTGTTGAGTTTAATTGTTTAAAGATATACATCTCATACTCAGTCATGTTCATCCATTGTGAGGATATTGATGGGATTTAGCTCCGCGCCGCAGCAGGCCATATCGTCTTTATATTTATTTTTATATGGATCGGGGCTGCCCGCTTGCAGTAGGCCATATCGGCTTTATATCACGCTTAGGCTGAAGGAGCCCGCCCGGAGTCTTCACCCCCCACAGCGAGCGTAGATGAATATATTCAGGATAGACTTCCCAGGCATGGACTTGCCTTATTTATTTATAATTGTGATGAATTCCCTAGACATGGATTTTGTCTGAATCATTTATATTTGGGGATACATTACACCTGGGCTGGATTAGCCTTATACGGTACTGAGTGACTAACTGTCAGTTGATGTATATATATACATGGATGGATCTTCCCTAGGCTGGATTGGCCATATACTGTATTGAGTGACCGAGTAATTTGTGATCGTGAGTACACGAGGTATTTCCTATGAGATGTCATATTCCTCATATTATTCAGAATTGGTCTATTTTACTTGTACTGAGTTTAACTGTTGAAATTGAAAGCATGCCTATATTTCTGTACCGTTATTGCTATACTAGACTGCACCTGCTTAGCTCGTCACTACTTTCATCCCAAAGGTTAGCCTTGTTACTTATTGAGTTGGTTGTACTCATACTACACTCTGCACCTCGTGTGCAGATCCAGGTGCTTCCGGATATGGCGACTGTTAGATATTAGAGTGTTATCAGTTAGAGACTATCAAGGTAGTTGTTTGGCGTCCTCTAACCTTGACTCTCTTCCTTTCAATTATTGTATTGTTCTTTATTTTCAAACAGTATTATTATCAGTCAGACTTTATTATCATTTAAATTCTCATGTACTCAGTGACACCGGATTTTGGGAGTGTTTTGTATATGCAATTGTGAGGTTTTCTATTGAATTTAAATATTATATTTTCAAACTTAAAAGATATTGTGGTTTATTGAGATTGTCGGCTTGCCTAGTATTGAGATATACGTCATAACGACATGCGGATTTTGGGTCATGACAAGTTGGTATCACAGCCTAGGTTACGTAGGTCTCGCGAGTCATGAGCAGGTTTAGTAGTGTCTTGCGGATCAGTATAGAGACATTTGTACTTATCTTCGAGAGGTTGTCGAACCCTTAGGAAAATTTCACATTCTTGTATTCTGCCATGAGAATTGTTGGTTCCGGAAACTAAATTTCTGTTATTCTATTCTCTCACATATGGTGAGGACACGTACTACAGGATTGGACGGTCAGCCACCACTGCCACCTGTTAAGGCCGCGAGAGGCCAGGGCCGTGGTAGATGTCGGGGCCTAGGTAGATGTCGGGGCCGAGGTAGAGGCCAAGGCCAAGGTAAAGGCCAGGGACGAGGTAGAGGAGGAGCTCGTACAGCAGTTAGAGCAGCACCTGTAGCACTAGTAGTTGCTCTAGCTCAGGAGAGGATTCCAGATATAGCTTAGCCGATAGGACTAGCTCAGGCACCAGCAGTGCCTATTGTGATTCCAGGCCTTTAAGAGGCTTTAGCTCAGATTTTGACTGTTTGCACTGGCCTTGTTCATGTGGTTTCGGCTCAGGCCACACCTGCCACTTCTCAGCTCGGGGGAGGTACCCATACCCCTATCGTCCGTACTCCAGAGCAGGTAGTGCAGGGCCTTTAGATATCGGTGGCACCACCAGTCCAGCCGATTGTCGTTGATTAGGCCCAAGTGATCCCCATTATGGCTGATGATGAGCAGAGGAGACTTGAGAGATTTCAGAGACTTCGGCCTCCATCATTTAGCGGTGCTGAGTTAGAGGATGCTCAGGGTTTCCTGGATAAGTGCCAGTGGATGCTTTAAACAACGGGTATTCTAAAGCCAGTGGGGTCTCGTTCACTACTTTTTAGTTTTCTGGGGCAGCCTTCAGATGGTGGGAGACTTATGAGAGGATTAGGCCAGTTGGCGCAGCACCACTTTCATGGCATGAGTTCTCCGTATTATTTCTGAAAACGTTTGTGCCACAGACCCGCACAGAGGAACTGCACAGGCAGTTCAAGTATTTACTTAAGGAGGACTTGTCTGTGACTTAGTATGAGATGCAGTTTTCAGAATTGGATCATCATGTAGTTTGGTTGGTTCCCACTAAGAGGGAGAAGATCAGGACGTTCATTAATGGCCTCAACCAACAGTTCCATTTTATCATGACTTTGGGAAATGTAGTAAGTGCTAAATTCAACGAGGTGGTTGATAGTGCTCGACGACAAGAAATGGTCCGTACTCAGGAGCATGAGGAGAGGGAGGCCAAGAGGTCTCATGGTCTCGGTACTTTCAGCGGTGTTTCTTCTAGGGGACAGCCCTATCACAGTAGGGGTCATCCTTATAGGCCCGCTCAGATGGCTTGTTCAGCTTATCGTGGCGCATCAGCTAGCCATGGTCCATGTAGTGCTTGACAGAGTCAGTCTTCTCTTGGTTCACTTCCATCTCAGACTTCATATCGTGTACCATCAGTTCAGGGTTCATCGGTACCATGTTCTTCTGGTAGTTATTCAGGTTCTCGAGGTCCACCTCAGAACTCGCCACCATATTTCGAGAGGGATTGCTATGAGTGTGGAGAGTTGGGTCATGTGAGGAAATATTGTCCCCTCTTTTTATGAGGTCCAATTCAACAGAGGAGTCAGGCTACGACTCATGCACCAGTTACTTCACCACCCGCCCAACCAGCTCGGGGTAGGGCTCAGTCAGCTATGGGTCACCCTAGAGGGGGAGGCAGATCAGGTGGCGGCCAGGTCCGATTCTATTTTTTTCCTGCCAAGCCAGATGTTGTTGCTTCAGATGCAGTGATCACAGGTATTGTCTCAGTGTTCCACAGGGAAGATTTATATTATTTGACCCTGGTTCCACTTATTCGTATGTATCATCGTATTTTACTTATTTTCTAGATATGCCCCATGAGTCCTTAGTTTCATATGTTCGTGTATCTACACCGGTAGGCGATACTATTATTGTGGATTGTGTGTATCAGTTATGTTTGGTAACTATTGGGGGACTAGAGACTAGAGTGGATCTCTTATTGCTTAGTATGGTTGATTTCGATATAATCTTGGGCATGGATTTGCTGTCTCTATGTCATGCTATTCTGGACTATCACGCAAAAACACTGACATTGGCGCCGGGATTGCCGAAGGCCGAATGGAGAGGTTCTCTAGATTATGTTCCCAGTAGGGTAATTTCTTATTTGAAGGCCCAATGTATGGTTGGGAAGGGTGTTTGTCATATTTTGCCTTTGTGAGAGATGTTGGTGCAGACACTCCTACTATTGATTATGTACCGGCAGTGCAATACTTTTCGGATGTATTTCTTGTAGACCTGTCGGGTATGCCACCTGACAGGGATATTGATTTCCGTATTGACTTGGTGACGGGAACTCAGCCCATTTCTATTCCTCTGTATCGTTTGGCACCAGCTGAATTAAAAGAATTGAAAGAATTGAAATATCAACTTTAGGAACTTCTTGATAAGGGGTTTATTAGGCCTAGTGTGTCGCCTTGGGGTGCACCAGTTCTATTTGTGAAAAAGAAAGATGGTACTATGCGGATGTGTATCGACTACATGCAGTTGAACAAGTATCCCTTGCCACGTATTGATGATTTATTTGACCAGCTTCAGGGAGCGAGGGTATTCTCCAAAATTGATTTGAGGTCTGGGTATCACCAGTTAAAAATTCAGGATTTGGATATTCAAAAGACGACATTCAAAATGCATTATGGTCACTATTAATTTCTCATGATGTCTTTTGGGCTGACCAATGCCCCAGCAACATTTATGCATTTGATGAATAGTGTATTCTAGCCATATCTTGATTCATTTATCGTAGTATTTATTGATGATATCTTGGTGTACTCACGTAGACAGGAGGAGCATGCACAATACTTGGGTATTGTATTATAGAGTCTAATAGAGGAGAGACTTTATGCCAAATTCTCCAAGTGTGCGTTCTGGCTTAGTTCGGTAGCATTCTTGGGACACATAGTTTCCAGTGAGGGAATTAAGGTGGATCCAAAACACATAGAGGCAGTTCAGAGTTGTCCCAGGCCATCTTCAGCTACTGAGATTCGGAGTTTTCTCGTCTTGGCCGATTATTATCGTTGCTTTGTGAAGGGCTTCTCGTCTATTGCATCACCCTTGACTAAATCGACCCAGAAAGGTGCTCCATTTCGGTGGTCGGATGAGTGTGAAGAGATCTTTTAGAAGCTCAAGACTACATTCACCACAACTCCGATTCTAGTTTTGCCTTCAGTTTCAAGCTCTTATACAGTGTATTGTGATGCTTCTCAGATTGGTATTAGGTGTGTCTTAATGTAGAAAGGTAGAGTGATTGCTTATGCTTTGCACCAATTGAAGCCACATGAAAAGAACTACCATGTTCATGATTTAGAGTTGGCAGCTATCGTTCATTCATTAAAGAGTTGGAGGCACTATCTCTACGGTGTGTCTTGTGAAGTGTTTACGGATCACCGGAGTCTCCAGCACTTGTTCAAACAAAAAGATCTAAATTTGAGATAGCAGAGATGGTTAGAGCTACTAAAGGAGTATGATATTACTATTCCGTATCATCCCGAAAAGGCCAATGTGGTGGCAAACGCCTTGAGTAGAAAGGCGGTGAGTATGGGTAGCCTTGCATCATTCCGGTTGGTGAAAGGCCTCTTGCAGTTGATATTCAGACCTTGGACAATCAGTTCGTGAGATTAGATGTTTTGGAGCCCAGTCGGGTTATAGCTTGTGTGGTTTCTCGGTCTTCTTTATATGACCGCATCAGTGAGCGCCAATATGATGATCCCCATTTGCTTGTCCTTAAGGACACAGTTCAACACGGTGATGCCAAAGATGTTACTATTGGAGATGATGGGATATTGAGGATGCAGGATCAGATTTGTGTGCCAAATGTAGATGGACTGCAGGAGTTGATTCTTGAGGAGGCCCACTGTTCGCGGTATACCAACCATCCGGGTGCCGCAAAGATGTATCATGACTTGAGGCAGCACTATTGGTGGAGAAGCATAAAGAAAGATATAGTTAGGTTTGTAGCTCGGTGTTTAAATTGTCAACATGTGCAGTACGAGCATCAGAGACCGGGAGGATTGCTTCAGAGACTTGAAATTCCGGAGTGGAAATGGGAGCGTATTACCATGGACTTCGTAGTTGGACTTCCACGGACTTTGAGGAAGTTCGATGTTGTTTAGGTGATTGTAGATCGATTGACCAAGTCCGCGCATTTTATTCCAGTCGGTACTACTTATTCTTCGGAGCAGTTGGTTGAGATTTATATCCGTGAGATAGTTCGCCTTCAAGGTGTGCTAGTGTCAATCATTTCAGATCGGGGCACGCAGTTTACACCACATTTTTGGAGAGCAGTGCAACGAGAATTAGGCACACAGGTTTATCTATGTACAATATTTCACCCTCAGACGGACAGACAGTCCGAGCGCACTATTTAGATATTGGAAGATATGCTACGCGCTTGTGTTATAGATTTTGGAGGTTCTTGGGATTAGTTTATGCCACTTGCAGAGTTTGCCTATAATAACAGATACCAATCAATCATTTAGATGGCTCTGTATGAGGCATTGTATGGAAGACGGTATCGATCTCCGGTGGGTTGGTTTGAGCCTAGTGAGGCTAGGCTATTGGGTACTGATTTAGTTCAGGATGCTTTGGAGAAGGTTAAATCGATTCAGGATTGACCTCGCACGGAACAATCTAGATAGATTATTTATGCCAACCGGAAGGTTCGCGATGTTGCTTACATGGTAGAAGAGAAGGTACTACTCTGAGTTTTGCCTATGAAGGGTGTTATGAGATTTGGGAAGAAGGGCAAGTTGAGTCCTAGGTATATTGGGCCTTTTGAAATACTTAAGAAGATTGGAGATGTGGCTTATGAACTTGCTTTGTAGCCTAATCTATCAGGTGTCCATCCACTGCCTCATGTATCTATGGTCTGGAAATATGTCGGAGACCCGTCTCATGTTTTGGATTTCAATACAGTGTAGTTGGATGATAATTTGACTAATGATGTGGAGTAGGTGGCCATTTTGGACCGGTGGGTTTGAAATTGAGATCAAAGAACATAGCTTCAGTGAAAGTGCAGTGGAGAGGTCAGCCAGTCGGAGAAGCTACTTGGGAGACTGAGCGGGAGACGCGGAGCAAATATCCACACATATTTAAGACTTCAGGTGTAGTTCTAAACCCTTTCGAGGACGAATGTTTGTTTAAGGCGGGGGAGAATATAACGAGCCGGCCGGTCGTTTTGAGTATTATAGCCCTATTCCCCCATTTACTGCTCAAGTTTTGCTTTACAGATATTATATGACTTGCCGGGGTAATTGGTACGGGTCCTGTGAGGTCTTGGAATGAATTGGAACACTTAGTTCCAAAGTTTAAAACTTAAGTGGAAAAGGTTGGCTGGATGTCGACAGTAAATGACCCCAGAATAATTTTTTAATAATTCCAATAGCTCTGTAAGGTGATTTTGGACTTAGGAGCATGTTCGAAAAATTATTTGGAAGCTCGTAGCTAAATTAGGCTTGAAATGGCAAATTTAGAAATTTAAGTTTGGAAGTTTCACCAGGGAGTTAACTTTTTGATATCGGGTTCAGAATCCGATTCTAGAAATTGGAATAGGTGCGTTATGTCATTTATGACTTGTGTACAAAATTTGAGGTCAATCGGACTTGATTTGATCGGTTTCGGCATCGAATATAGAAGTTGGAATTTCTTAGTTTCATTAGGCTTGAATCGGGGTATGATTCGTGTTTTCAGCATTGTTTGATGTGATTTGAGGTTTTGACTAAGTCCGTATGATATTTTAGGACTTGTTGGTGTATTTGGTTAAGGTCCCGGGGACATCGGGTAAGATTCGGACGGTTAACGGATCAAATTTAGACTTAGAATAATTAAAACTTGATGTTGCCTACTGATGCAATCGAACCTGTGGAAATTGACTCGCAGAAGCGAGCATGGCATCACAGAAGCATGAGGTCCGCAGAAGCGAACGAAGCCTCGCAGAAGCGTGACCGTAGAAGCGACAAAATGGTCACAAATGCGGCCTGGGCTAAGGGGGCCTAGCACAGCAGATGCGGACTTATTGTCTGCAGAAGTGAAGGAAGTCACAGAAGCGGTTGCTTCACCGCAAAAGCGGAACCACATATGCGGTTAAAAGTTCCGCAAAAGCGGAACCTCTAGACATTGTACAAAAACATAGGGTTCCGACATTTTTGTCATTCTAGACATTTTCAACACGGTTTTGGGCGATTGTTCGAGAGAATTCACATGAAATCTTGAGGTAAATCGCTTGTGATAATTGTTAGTCAATAATATATGATTATCATTGAGTATTTCGACTAGATTACGTATTTTGGGGTTGAAATTAGAGGATTTGATCCAAGGGATTTCAAAATAAGAATTTAAGATTTGGAGGTCGAGTTGATGTCGGAATTTGGTATGGTTGAACTCGTGAATGAATGGGCGTTCATATTTTGTAACTCTTGTTGGGTTCCGAGATGTGGGCCCCATGGGAAATTTTGAGTTACAAATTTTGGATTTTTGTTTTAAACTTAGTATTTTCATATGGAATTAATTCCAATAATTTATATTAACTGAATCGAATAAATTGTGACTAGATTCGAGGCATTCAGAGGTCGATTCGCCAGGCAAGGGTATAGCGGAGTAAAGAATTACACGGTTTGAGATAAGTAACATTTCTAAACTTGGTTCTAAGGGTATGAATCCTTGAATCTTGTGTTATATCAATTGTTGGAGGTGACGCACATGCTAGGTGATGAGCGTGTGGGCGTGCACCATAAAAATTGGGACTTAAATAAATTTTGTGGAGTTGTAAAATTAAAGAATCATGTTATTATCCGAATATTCTCCACGTGCAAGGGAAATTGAGCTGAGACTCGTATTAAAGATCATGTTTAGGCTACGTGCCGATATTGTGGGACCCATAAGGTCGAGTTGCTTTTGAATTTAATTGTTTACAAATATACATTTCATACTCAATCATGTTCATCCATTGTGAGGATATTTATGGGATTGGGATGTGCGTCATAGCAGGCCATATCGACTTTATATTTATTATTATATGGATCGGGGTTGGCTGCCTGCAGCAGGCCATATCGGCTTTATATCACACTTAGGCTGAAGGAGCCCCTCCAGAGTCTGCATCCCCCACCGCGAGCGTAGATGATTATATTCGGGATGGACTTCCGAGGGCATGGACTTGCCTTATTTTTTTATAATTGTGATAAATTCACTGGACGTGGATCTTGTCTGAATCATTTATATTTGGGGATAAATTACCCCCTGGGGATTGGCCTTATACGATACTGAGTGACTGATTGTCATTTGATGTATATATATACATGGGATGGATCGTCCCTAGGCTGGTTTGGCCATATACAATTCTGAGTGACCGAGTAATTTGTTATCGTGAGTACACGAGGTTTTTTCACTGAGATGTCATATTCCTCATATTATTCAGAATTTGTCTATTTTACGTGTACGGAGTTTAACTGTTGAACAAAGCATGCCTACATTTATGTACCGTTATTACTATACTGGATTGTACTTCCTGATCTCGTCACTACTTTTCGCCCAAAGGTTAGTCTTGTTACGTATTGAGTTGGTTGTACTAATACTACACTTTACATTTCATGTGCAGATTTAGGTGGCTCCGAATACGGCGATTGTTAGATCTCAGAGTGTTATCAGTTGGAGACTATCAAGGTAGCTAGTCCGCTGACCTTGACTATCTATCTTTCAGTTATTGTATTATTTTATATTTTCAGACAGTGTTATTATCAGTCAGACTTTGTTATCATTTCGATGTTCATGTACTCAGTGACATCGTGTTTTGGTAGTGTTTTGTATCTGTAATTGTGAGGTTTTCTATTGAATTCAAATATTATGTTTTCAAACTTAAACGATATTGTGGTTTATTGAGATTGTCGGCTTGCTCAGTATTGAGATAGGTGCCATCACGATATGCAGATTTTGTGTCGTGACAAGTATATTGGGGGGAATTTGTTAAGCAAGTCTGGTATGGGGTTTCAGATATAATGGAACTTAGCAGCAATACTTTCACTCAACCAATTTGACATTATAACTTAAATACATCTTATCCACACCTGATGGCTTACATTAGGTTTAGAGAAATCTCAGAATATAGACAAAGTGACACAAAGATCCAACTAGCTTAGGGTATGCTCACATAAGCAGTCATGAGTTCAATCGGGTGATTAATGAGCTTCTAAAAAATCAACAGAATCACAGAGACATATCAAAGAGATAAAAAAGGTTTAAAGGTCATGAGCTAGTGTATCAAAACTAAGATAACAAGCTGGTTTTACCACTAAATATGCTCATACTTTGTTTAAGTCTAGGTTAATGAATGAATCATTATGAAATGCAAACTAACATTCACGGCAGATTAGCATAACAATCATAGTAGTAATAATAGAACATTCAAAGAGGCCTGAAACTAGATATTAGGAACATTTAAGAATTTCTTTAGTTGTTTTCAAAGTTAACAGTAGATATGAATCATCAGATGTTTATTAAGATCAACACATATTTCTAATTTCAATAACTCAAAGAAGTTCATGATCGTAGATCTATTTAACAGTCATTAGTAAACACATAAAACGGTCAAAACATGAATGCATAGTTAATAACATCATTAAGCAAGAGGTAGTAGAATATTTCATGTTCAGCAACTTAAACTAATAAAAGAATAACAAGGTCGATCTTTTACTAACCTTCTTTGGGGAAACAAACCAAATGATTATTCAAATTAGCCATTTAGGAAGCCAAAAGCTCAAACTCTCAATCAGTAACAGACTCAGAACCAGAAAGAGAGAGGAAAGCAGAGATTGAGAAAGAACTCAAACTTCTATCAAAAATTCCTAAACAACACTATATTGTGTATTAATTTCTCAAATATTAGGTGTAGTTGGTGTGTTCTTGGTGAGTGCATTTAAGGCCTCTATTTATAGTGGTTGTTGAGCCTTAGGATTTCAGATTCAAAACATGGTAGTGGAGAGTGACGATGAACTGATGATATGAGCAACATCGAGTGAAATTAGAGAAAACAGAGGTGAGAACAGTGATAGTTTTTACCTAAGATAGGGAAACTGTCTGTTGAAAGCAAAAACCACCAGATAAAAGGCCCAATGTCCAGAGGTCGCTACGATTGACCTCTGGACCAAGAATAATGATAATAACACTAGAGAGATAGCCATGCATGCCATAATTTGCAAGGACAAAGGAAAAATCAGACGAGTTGAAGTTTCATCTCTTTAGGTATAGGGTTTTTAAATTGGGGCTTTTAAATTTAATACATAAAAGAGAAAACATTCAGCAAGAATCACGGATGCAGGATACAGTAAGGATGAATCTCTGGATGGATTCATGACCTTGCACTAATTCGTGCAAGGTCTTTGATTGATTTGAGTTGTGAGGTTGAGAGAAAAGGGAGAGAAAGGGGAAAGGGGGGCGGCCGGGCATGTGGGACAAATGATTAGGGTTTGGAAGATGGGGGAGCCGTCTCTAGGTTAAGCTTAGGAGGTTAGCTCTGGGCCATTGATCTTTCAGATCAATGGTCCTAATATTTTTGGGTTAAAACTTTTTTATGGGAAATTTTGATGGTCGTTGGATTCTTGTGATCCAGCGGTTAGGATTGAGTCTCTGGACGTTTTAATTTTAAAGGGGAAATAGAGTTAAAAATTGTGGGTCGTTGATCACATAAACGAACGACCTATATGATTTATGTTTGTTTTGTGAGTGTGGAAGACGAGTTACGTGGCAGGTCATGACTGGTTGAAAAGTAATGGCAAGGATTGCCAACAAGGATTGAAGGGGTTGTTTGGGTTGGGTATTTTCGGACGTGGGTTTGTATAGTGGGACAAAATTAGTTTAAAATAGCCAATCCATGTTTAATTAAATAATTACAATCATAGCCCTTTGGCTTTTAACCCTTTTAAAATTAATTTAAATAAACTTAATTATTTTTAATAAAATACAGTAAAATTTATAATTATCAAATATACTACCAATTATTGTAATTAATTATTTATAAAATATCTTATTTTTCTAAATCGTAACATTAATTCCGAATTATTAGCACAGTAATCTAATTGATTAGAAATTAAGGAGTAGTTTATTAAATTGAATGTAAAGCCTATGTGAAATATATGAAAACTATTTTTATAATCTAAAAATAGTAAGCATGGTATATTTATAATTATAACATTGAATTATTAGTTTCAAAATTACTAATACTAAATTAATTTTGTAAAAATAAGTATTATTGAATGCAAATATTTTCAAAACATTCATTGTAATTATTTAGTATAAATAAATTAATTTTAAAAGGGAGAGTCAAAATTGGCCGTCAACATCACCCTATAAAGGAGCTAGATTATAAACCCCGTCCAGTTGATTTACCTCCACTATCCAAGCACTCCATAAGGACCAGGTCCATGAAAGTAGCAATGTGCCTTCTCTCCTGTCTGGGCAGAACTACTTTGTTGACAAATACAAAAAGCACTTTGTGGACGGGTTTCATTTCACTCCTATAAACAGCCTTAAGTTGCAGCTCTAAGTCTCTGTCAGAAAATTTCTTGGGGATGGCAAGGAAGGTTGATAGGTTTTCTAGGCTAGGCCATTTTAACTTTTTGTAGTCGTTGTACCCTTCAACATGTACCCCTAGAATATCTCCTAGTTTCTTGTCATCAAAACTCACTTTCACCCCCTTTCACTATATTGGTTACCCTTACATTCTTGATTTCATAGTTTGTAAAGAACTCCATAATTTCAGCTCGGGCTAGTTTCCCTTCCAACTGAAGGACCATGTCCTTCCAGCCCTGAAATTCTAATTTCTCCAACAGCAGCACCATTCCTTCCTCCTCCAAATCTCTAAGGAGTCTACCCTCCAAATAATGTTTTTTGCCAAACTTCACCATCTTGTCATATTCATCATCAATCTCCTATTTGTCCTCACTCTCTTCTTCCACTACTAGCACTTTTCTTGATTTCCTGGCAGACATGGTTCATTTTGCCAAGGCAGAGGGCTCTGTATCAACAGACTTTGCATGGGACTTCTTTTTGGAAGTCTTTCATTTCTTAGCACTTGGAGTCATAGCCTCCACTTCTTCTGCCTCATCTTCATCATGAAGAACCAGGTCCATCTCCTTAATCTCAATTGTCTCACTTGGTTCACCTACCTTTTTCTTTCCTTTTGCAGCAACTTTCTTTTTAATCTCAGCTAGGGCCCTTTCCAGGTCAGCCTCACTATGCTTCCTCTGACTCCTTGCAGCTTTTCCTCTTGTGGGAGGAGTCTCTATAGGGATAAAAGAGACATCTTTTATCTTCTTGCCTCCCATAGCAGTACTTGGAAGTTTAACTACTGCACTCTTCTTCTTGTTTGGATTATAGCTATCAGATACCTTTTGCAAAAGTTCATGGAGGGATTCCTTCTCAGATGGAACGAGTTCTTGGAACCTCTTCCTTAGCCTAACCAGCCCCTCCGCTGCACTCGCATCTCTAGACCCACTGCCTCCTTCTTCTCTCAAACTTCCTTCTTTCTCAACAGTCACCTTATTCCATATCATCATTTTTCTCCAGTCAAACCAACAGCAGTGAGTAAAGATTCAGCCACTCCTTCTTCCACTTTTCCCCTCACATCTCATGTCTCATCCTCACTCTCTTTTTTTTTCCTTTTTTATTTTTACAACCAATTTTAGTAGACTCAGACTCGTATCTTGCTATAGTACCAACAAGAACAAACCTTTTTTCTAGAGTTTTAGCCATATTAGAGAATTATCAGATGAGATTTTTAGCCTAAAAGTTACATGTTCTATTTCAGATGAAACAGGTTCTTCCCCCTTAGCTGTAGACTTGAAGGATTCATCTGATTTCTGGGGTTCCTCTGTTTGGCGTACTTTTAATTTCTCATTTATTTTCTTGATTTGTTCACTTCCAGCAACTACTTTATGAGCAATCATATTTAGACGTCCTTTCTTGGGACTAGGGGTGGTTGAAGGTGTAGGTGATGGTGTTTTGGGTGGTGAAGGAGGGTTTTCAGTCATCTATGGATTTTCAGATGGGTTGTCCATTAGATGAGTGTATAAGAAATGAGAGAAGGTTGAGAGAGTTTGGAGTCTTGAATTTTTAAAGATTAGGAGTGAAAAAACGGGTAAGACCTACCAATTTAAAGAGGGAGAGATGAAGTGTGTAACGGCAACATTAGAAGTCTAATCAACTTGGGAGTGTCCGTTTGAAGAGACGTTGGACTCTTCCCCAAATATTTAGGCAATTATGGCATGTGGGATTTTGTATTGTGAAACTGGTTTGTTGGTAATTGATTTTTTTCAAAAAAGAGGTTAGGATTAAGTAGGACTCTTTCAGATCATGATCAAAATACAATTATTCCAATATATGCAGAGTGGAGAATACATACCTGCTAATTTTGATGAACCAGGTTCTTTACTGAACGTTCTCTTGTGTAAGACTGAATTTTCCAAGAAAATAAGAGCAATATCATTATAGATCAGTAAGACATTTTAGAACATGGCACAAGAGTATACTTAATGAAAGTATTAAACTGAGCAAGATCTAATCTAATTATTTAAAAAATTCACAAATTATCTAAACAATTATTGAGTTCGAACTGGTTCCTTTTAGGTGATCCTAACCATCCCTAATTGTGATGACTCGATAGGTCATCTTATATTTTTAAAGCCTAATTTTGTGATCTGAAGTCTTAAAATCTTATTTTTACCCTCCTCGAGTTACGTGCATGGTTCGGGCGTGTTTCCGGAAAGCTTTTATGTTAAAAATTATGAAAAATATGAAATGTTGCTTTGAAAACCATTTGAGTTGCGTGCACGGTCCGAGCATGTTTCCGTCGATTTGCGGAGGGGTTTTCATCTATAGCATCCCCGTTGACCAGGTTGACCCAGAAGGGTGCCCCGTTCAGATAGTCAGACGAGTATGAGGCGAGTTTTCAGAAGCTCAAGACTGCTTTGACTACAGCGCCGGTGTTGGTGTTGCCCACAGGTTCAGGATCTTATACGGTATATTGTGATGTGTCCCGTATTGGTCTCGATTCAGTATTGATGCAGGAGGGCAGGGTGATTGCGTATGCGTCGCAGCAGTTGAAGGTTCATGATAAGAATTACCATGTCCATGACTTAGAGTTGGTAGCCATTGTTCATGCGTTGAAGATTTGGTGGCACTATATTTACGGTGTATCGTGTGAGGTTTTCATGTATCATTGGAGCCTTCAGTATTTGTTCAAGCAAAAGGATCTCAATTTGAGGCAGAGCAGGTGGTTGGAACTATTGAAAGACTATGATATCACTATTTTATACCACCCCGGGAAGGCCAATGTGGTGGCCGACGCATTGAGTAGAAAGGCAGCGAGTATGGGCAGCCTTGCATTCATTCCAGTTGGTGAGAGGTTGCTATGCATCAGATGTTCAGACTTTGGCCAACCAGTTTGTGAGGTTGGATATTTCAGAGCCCAGCTGTGTTCTAGCTTGTACAGTCGCTCGGTCATCCTTGTTTGAGCGTATCAGAGATCGGCAGTATGACGACCCTCATTTGTTAGTCCTTAGGGATACAGTGTGGCACGGTGGTGCCAAGCAGGTTACTATTGGAGATGATGGAGTTTTGACGATGCAGGGTCATGTTTTTGTACCTAAAGTGGATGGACTTCATGAGTTGATTCTTGAGGAGGCTCATAGTTCCCAGTATTTTATTCATTCGGGTGCCGCCAAGATATATCAGGACTTGCGGCAGCATTATTGGTGGAGGAGGATGAAGAAAGATATAGTTGCTTATGTAGCTCGGTGTCTAAATTGTCAGTAAGTAAAGTATGAGCATCAGAGACCTGGTGGTTTGCTTCAGAAGATAGAGATTCCTGAGTGGAAGTGGGAGCGTATCACTATGGATTTTATTGTTGGACTCCCACGGACTCGGAGGAAGTTTGACGCAATTTGGGTCATTGTGGACAGGCTGACTAAGTCAGCACATTTCATTCCTGTGGCAGTTACCTATTCTTTGGAGTGGTTGGCAGAGATTTACATCCGCGAGATCGTTCGTCTTCACGGTGTGCCCATGTCTATCATATCTGATCGAGGTACGCAGTTCACCTCGCACTTCTGGAGGGCAGTACAGCGTGAGTTAGGTACGTGGGTTGAGTTGAGCACAGCGTTTCATCCTCAGACGGACGGACAGTCCGAACACACTATTTAGATCTTGGAAGATATGCTTCGCGCATGTGTTATGGACTTTGGAGGATTGTGGGATCAGTTCTTACCCCTTGCAGCGTTCGCCTGCAACAACAGCTACCAGTCGAGCATTCAGATGGCTCCCTATGAGGCATCATACGGTAGGCTATGTCGGTCGCCAATTGGGTGGTTCGAGCCGGGGGAGGCTCGGTTGTTGGATGCAGATCTAGTACAGGATGCCTTAGATAAGGTCAAGATTATTTAGGATCAACTTCGCATAACTCAGTCCAGGTAGAAGAGTTAAGCCGATCGTACAGTTTGTGATGTTGCATTCATGGTCGAAGAAAGAGTGTTGCTTCGGGTATCACCTGAAGGGTTTAATGAGATTCGGAAAGAAGGGCAAGTTGAGCCCTAGGTATATCGGGCCCTTTGAGATTCTGGAGAGAGTGGACGAGATGGCTTACAAACTTGCATTGCCACCTAGTTTAGGAGCTGACATCCGGTATTCCATGTATCCATGCTTCGGAAGTATCACGGAGATCCATCCCATGTGTTGGATTTCAACTCTATCCAGTTGGACAAGGATTTGACTTACGAGGAGGAGTCGGTGGCTATTCTAGCCCGACATGTTCGACAGCTGAGGTCTAAGAGTTATCCTTCAGTTCGAGTGCAGTGGAGAGGTCAGCCCATTGAGGCAGCTACTTGGGAGTTCGAGTAGGACATGTGGAGTAGATATCCACATCTTTTCACCAGCCCAGGTACTTTTCTATGTTCGTTCGAGGACGAACGGTTATTTTAGAGGTGAGAATGTGCCGAGAGATCATCTTATATTTTTAAACCTATTTCTGTGATTCGAAGCCTTAAAAATCTCATTTTTACCCTCCTCGAGTTATGTGTCAGTCCGTGCATATTTTGGAAAAGCTTTTATGTTAAAACCTGTGAAAATATGAAATGTTGCTTTGAAAACTATTTGAGTTGACTTTAGTCAATGTTTTGAGTAAATGGGATCGGATCCATATTTTTATGGTCCCGCTAGGTCTGTATCATAATTTGGGACCTGGAGTATGCCCGAAATCGAATTCTGAGGTCCCTAGCTCGAGATATGGAATTTTGATGAAAAATTAAAAGTTGAAAGTTTAATGATTTTAAGAATTTACTGATGTTTAGTTTTATTGATACCGGGTCCGTATTTTAGTTCCAGAGCCCGGTACAGGTCCACTATAATATTTATGACTTGTCTGTCGAATTTGGTGAGAAACGGAGTTGATTTGACGTGATTCGGACGTTCGGTTGTGAAAATAGAAGTTTTAAAGTTTTCTTGAAAATTTCATTTGATTTGGTATCTGATTCGTAGTTGTAGGTGTTATTTTGGCGATTTGATTGCTCGAGCAAGTTCGCATGATGTTTTTGGACTTGTGTGCACTTTTGGTTTAGAGCCCCGAGTGCTCGGGTGTGTTTCGGATAGGCTACGGGATGATTTGAACTTAAAACGTTTGCTGGTTTTCACTTCTGTTGGTTTCTGGTGTTTCCTTCTTCTCGGTCGCGAATATATTCCCGCGATCACGAAGGGTAAAATAGGCTGGGGGAGGTTTTGTTGTACGCAAACGCGAAAGCTTGGTCGCGAACGCGAAGCATTGGGGGGGCTGCTCTACGCGAACGTGACCAGCCACACGCGAACGCGTAGCGTTAGATAGCCGGGGTAGGGGAGTTGAGGTAACTCTACGCGAACGCGAGCCCACTCTCGCGAATGTAGAGGTGAGACAGGCTAGACCTTCGTGAACGCATGGAGTTACTCGCGATCACGTAAGCCAGTTGGGCCATGCTCTTCGCGAACGCATCAGGTTTCACGCGAACGCAATGAACACCTGACGCCAGTGACTTAAAACAATCCCAATTACGGGATTTTGCCATTCTTTCAAACATTTCAAAAGTAGAAGACCTAGAGGCGATTTCCTAAAAGCTTTTCTTCCCCAATTTGTTGGTAAGTGATTCTAACCTGCTTTTTTCAATTACCCATTACATTTCATGAGTTTTCAACCAAAAATCTAAGATTTTCATGGTGGAAATTGGGGGTTTGGGTATAATTAGGGATTTTTGCATAATTGGAATTTAG
>AWOL01S0011403.1:3186-19620 GCA_000715115.1 Nicotiana otophora | reverse complement strand
TGGACCAGACTGAACCAGTAGGTGCATTCAATGCAATTGTTGGCTCTATTTCTGAGTCCTTCATGGGAACCAGTGCTGGTATCCGTAAGAAGAAGGACCCCTGCCCAATTGCCAAGATAAGGGAAAAGAAGGCGAATGAGAGGACTCCTCTTAATCAAGATAGGACCTTAATGTTCGTCGATATGAAGGTAAATGGCAAGCCCATTCGGGCGATGTTAAACACGGGTGCTACCCATAACTAATTATCCTTGACTCAGGTGGAGCGCCTCGGCCTAGTTGTAGGAAACGTCAGAGGTCGTGACAAGGCTATTAACTCACCCCCTCAGCCAGTGGGTGGAACAGACAAAGAAGTACCAGTGAAGCTTGGCCGTTATAAAGGAAAATTTAACCTGCGCGTGGTGATCATAGATGACTTCGAGTTGATAGTTGGGTTGGAATACCTGAGGCAAACCAACACCATGCCCGTACCGTATGCAGCCATGCTAATGATGATGCGAACAAATGGGGCCAAGCCCTGCATTATCCCCTGCATGCCTATGAAGATGGCTGTTGAGCAAATCTCGGCCTTACAGTTGAAGAAGGGGGTAAAAAGACATGATCCTACGTTCCTGGCTACCCTCTGCATTGAATATATTGAACGTTCCTCGGGTCCCATTCCTGGCACCCGTGAAGGAGCTGCTACTGGAATTTGAAGATATCATGCTACAAGACATGCCAAAGCGTCTCCCACCTAGGCAAATTGTGGACCATGAGATTAAGTTGGTGCCGGGTGCAAAGCCACCTGCCCGGGTGCCGTACAGAATGTCACAACCAGAACTCATTGAACTTCGGAGACAATTGACGGCAAATGCTAGACACAGGGATCATCGTACCCTCCAAGTCCCCATACGGGTCCACTGTGCTATTCTAAAAGAAACATGATGGCAGTTTACGACTCTGTGTGGATTATCGAGCTCTAAACAAAATCACTGTGCAGAACAAGTACCCTCTTCCGCTAATGAAATACTTGTTCGATAAACTGGGCGGTGCGATTGTGTTCACCAAAATAGACCAGATGACAGGTTATTGGCAAGTTTGGATTGCAGATGGTGATAAACACACGATGACATGCGTGACAAGATATGGATCGTACGACTTCCTGGTTATGCCATTTGGTTTGACTAATGCGCCAGCCACATTTTGCACCCTGATGAACCAAGTCTTTCAAGAATACATTGACGAATTCATGGTGGTCTACTTGGATGACATTGTGGTNAGGATATGGGTCGTACGACTTCCTGGTTATGCCATTTGGTTTGACTAATGCGCCAGCCACATTTTGCACCCTGATGAACCAAGTCTTTCAAGAATACATTGACGAATTCATGGTGGTCTACTTGGATGACATTGTGGTAAATATCTAGACATTGGAAGAACATCTGGAGCACTTGTGGAAGGTCCTAGCTAGATTGCGGGAATACTAATTATATGCAAAGCTATCCAAGTACTCCTTTGCTCAAAAACAAATTGATTTCCTCGGACATGTCATCAAGGTAGTGCAGATCAAGATGGACCAACAGAAGATTCAGGCCATCACAGATTGGCTGCCGCCTAAGGATATCCACGCCTTGAGGTCGTTCCTTGTTCTATGCAATTTCTATCACCGATTTGTGAAGAATTACTCCCTCATTGCAGTGCCACTGACAGAACTGCTCAAGAAGGCCACACCCTGGGATTGGGGGCCCAGGTGAGCAGAGGCCTTCAACGCATTGAAAATAGCTATGTCTAGTAGCCCCGTCTTGGCCCTCTTTGATTTGGCCAAGCCATCCGAGGTACAAATGGATGCCTCCAACTATGCCCTTGGTGGAGGCTTGCTACAATATGGGCATCCCGTAGCGTACAAAAGCCGGATACGGAAGGATGCAGTGCAGCACTATGCCGCCTACGAGAAAGAATTATTGGTTATTGTTCATTACTTACGCCTTTGGAGGCATTATCTACTTGGAGCCCTGTTCATGGTCAATACAGACAATACAGCTGTTAGATATTTCATGCCCCAGCCAAAGTTGAATGGTCGACAGGTCAGGTGGCAGGAACTCCTAGCGGAATTTTACTTCAACCTGGAGTACCGAAGCGGGAAAACTAATCATGTTGCTGATGCGCTCAGTCGGAGGGCTGATCTAGCCTCGGTGTGCCTACTTGCCACCCTAAAGGGGAGCGAAGTAACCACCACCATAAAAGACCAGATACAGGATGTAGTAAAAAAGGATGGTGGTGGATAGTATTTGGTTGATTTGGTAGGACAGGGCAAGACTCGCCAGTTCTACACAGAAGATGGTTTCCTGAAAGTGAAATGGAACCAACTTTATGTTCCTAAAGGAGGAGATCTGCGAAGGGCACTTCTAGCAGAATGCCAAGATACTTTGTGGGCCGGTCATCCCGGTGAAGAACGCACCATGGCATTGCTTTGTCGTGCATATATTTGCCCTCAAATAGCTGATGACGTCACTCAGTATGTGAAGACTTGTCTAGTATGCCAGAAGGATAAGTCAAACCGCTTGACACAAGCAGGACTCTTAGAACCACTAGCTGTCCCAAAAAGACCATGGGAAAGCGTTTCCCTGGACTTCATCAACGGATTGCCCAAGGTCAGAGATCTCATAACCATCCTGGTTGTGGTGGATCAGTTTTCCAAGTATGCTACCTTTATAGCAGCCCTACAATATATATTAGTAGAAGAATTAGCTCGTTAGTGATCGTGTCTCACGCTTCACTAGCAACTTTTGGACCCAACTCTTTAAGTGCCTCGAGTCAAAATTGACTTATTGCTCAAGTTTTCATCTATAATCTGATGTCAAGACAGAGAGATTAAATGGCATGTTGGAGGAATATCTCTGCCACTTTGTAACCGGGTCGCAAAAGGACTGGGTGAAGCTTCTGGATGCGGCTCAACTGTGCATCAATTCTCAAAAGAGCTCCAGTTCCAACCAAAGCGCTTTTGAAATTGTTACCGGACAACAACCGCTACTCCCACACACTGTGAATGCACCAAACATGTCAAAATTTCCTCGAGCTTCTAGCTTCTCAAAAGAATGGTAGCAAAATTTTGAGATAGTGCGAAGCTATCTTATCAAATCCCAAAAGTGGATGAAGAGGCATGTTGATCAAAATTGTCACTTCGTTGAATATCAAGTAGGAGACAAAGTGATGGTCAAAATTCCAAAGTGGTACTTGTTTGCAGGGGTCCATGACCCTCTCCTATTGCACAAATATATTGGACCCTTGTCCATTGAAAGGCGCATTGGGAAAGTTTCATATCGGGTGGATAGACCAGCTTGGTGGAAAATCCATCCCGTTTTCCATGTCAGTCTCCTGAAACCTTTTTCGGGAAGATATGGAGGATCATTCACGGATCCATCTCATAGTACCTAGTATTCGATGCCTCAATTCAACCGGGAAAAGGCTTGTTGAAGCTATTCTTGATGATCGAGTGATTCACGCCTCAAGGAAACATCACCATGAGTTCTTGGTGCAATGGCATGGATGTGATGCAGAGCAGAACACTTGGGAGAGGGGAACAAACCTCAAAGCCTACAAGAGCCTACTCGATGATTATCTTACAAGTAAGTCACCGAGAACTTCGCCAACTCAGGTGTGGGAGAATGTCATTGGCGGCTTTCAAGCTATGCCCCATGATCCCTAGAACGCGCCCCGTAGCGTCCTGGCAAGCCTCCCAATCTCAGTGCCACGGTCGGCCCCATGGCCTCGGTAGCTCCAAGTGACAAGCGTGCATGTGTCTCTATCGCCCCACCGCTAGCCATCGCCAGCGCCGAGCCACAGGTCGATGCCAACAACGCCGCGCGCGTAAACCCTGATGTTAAAGACAAAGTTGCTGCCAACAGACTTGTTTATACCTTATAGAAGACTAAGTCCTTTTTATTGTAAATATAGAGTAGTTTTATTGCATTTTTATTAAGCATTATCAAGGGGGATCAAGCAATCAAACTTTCTAGCAAGCAAATTTGCTTTTTTGTGTTGCTTGTCATTTTCTGTGTTGCTTGTCACTTTCTAGCAAGCAAATTATCTGTACTGGAGTCTCCCCCATCCGACACCGTGTTGCTTTTCTGTAATAGCTTTTATTAATTCAATCAAGCTTTCTTTCATTCTCAATTCTTTTTTCTGCTGTCTCAGGGGACCTCAGTTGGCGGACAGCAATCGCACTGACAATGATTGTTTAGCCTTACGTCGCCCTTCCAAAGTATCTCAGGAAGGTGCCGCGTTACAGTACATATGGAATAGTACTAGTATGTAAAGCTTATTGTCCTCTTTCAAAATATAATGCCAATGTAAGATAGGGGAAATCATGACAACAACAATCAACAATTAATGATATCCAAATGCAATGTTAAAACATACTGATTTCCAAAATATGAATATAATATTGTGAAGATGATAATCAAAATATTAATATAATATTATATTTGGTTGGGAGATCTTTAGCACTGATATACCATTATTCACAATATTACCGTTTATAATACCAATACTACTATACTTTTAGTACGGAGTCCGATCACGGCCCCATCAGCTAGACTGTCTCATTCGAGACATCAACCACAATCACAATTGCAATTACAATTTCAAGCACAATCACCACCATGTGAGCGGCATGGTGGCTGATAACGACCCGACCGGCTAGGCCATCTCACCACAATGCCTTCTGGATCGACATCATCCTTTTCTATCAATCAGCTCATCCCAATTAAGCAGAATAATTTTATCACATCAATCTCATCCCAAATAAGGGGAATAATCACAATCCACTCCTACACCGGCACGTGTAATTGCGGGGTTAGGTTATTTGAACCTACCCTTCCTCGGTGACTATCGATACTCACAAAAATATTTTTGATTTGCATCCAAAGGAAACATCAATACAAATGCATTTACATCATAACTTTCCATACCGTATATAGCCTCATTGGTATTTTCAACCACTTATAACATCATTATTTCATTGGCTCTCTTGGCCATATATATGATTCATCATTCGTGTCACGATGGCCGTATTTCATATTCCACACTTTTATTTCTTTCGTTTCATGGATCATCATCATAAATATCAACAAATAGAATATCCCAAAAATCACAACTCTAGGTTCATTAATAATGAAGACTTTAAACACAATGGATTTCTTTACAAGAAATGGAGTAAAATGATTTACAATCGAAGCACAATTTAAAATCATAAATGAGTAACAAATCATTTATTCTTCAAATACTTTTCCCCAAAAGGGGAAATACATAATTTTCACTCACGAATATGTAAGAATGCAAAACATATTAAAAATAATCATAAAGCATAACATTAGTTAAAACAACCCTTACACCTTTCCAACATATTCATGGAGATATTATGATGCAGCTTTCTTTTAAGGAACTGGAAGAATATGCTATTGTAGAAGGACTTCACCAAGCTGCGGTGATGAAGTTATCATATGGTGCACCTAAATTGCAAGAACTTCGAAGTTTAATTCCAACACAGTTTGGGATTAAAGGTCATTGCTTGATCGACTTGCTCGTGTTTCGACAACTGTTGATTCGTTGTGATGTTTATGATGATTTTGTAACAGTTATTTCGAAGCAGGTTGCTTATTTATTGTACAAAGGACAGCAACATTAATATCGTACATTCACATGGACTCAAGATTACAACCCTAAGGCAGAGATGTCACAAACAGTAGCATGGGTGTCGTTACCAGAATTGCCGCCGAATCTGTTTGCAAAGAAGCCTTTATTATCGATTGCATCAGCTGTGGGGAAACCTGTTCCTATAGACAAAGCCACACAAGCTAGAACAAGGCCTAGCACATCTAGGGTAAAGGTAATTCTTGATCTCCTAGACAATTATCCCAAGAATATGAAGTTACAATTTATCGACGAGAAATCTGGTAAGGTTATTGAGCATATACATGAGTTTGTGTTTGATAATCTTCCATCATATTGTAATATGTGCAAACGATAAGGACATGCTGGTGAAGACTATCGTTCATTGATTAAAAGGAATAAGGCGAATGATGATAAGCAACAAGAGGTTAAGGAAGATGATCGCATTGACGAGGTTGCGAGTGTCGAACAATTAAAAGGAGATGCTAGGGACTATTTGAATGCAAAAAAGGGCTGCCCAACATGTGGTAGAAGCTTCAGTACAAGATCAAAGCATTGGGCAACCGAAGTTATTACAATTGCAAGCTGGTAAAACTCAGGAAAGTACTATTGTGCAACAGGTTGCTATTGTGAACGTTAATATTGATGCTGGACATCCTAAGGTTCAGGTGGATACAGGAAATAATGCACTGGTTAATCCTGCTGTTCTAAAGGGTTTGGTTCAGATCGATGCAACAAAAAAGAATTTGGAACAATCTAGAGATATACCTGCTACCACAAATTTGGAGAGGTTGAATTCAGCACTATAATCTAATCCTAATAGTACTCCAAATAATGGAATAACTGAAGTTGCTGTTGTTAGGAATGCTTTGGGTGGACAAGTTGCAGTTAGTGATGTTACAGGGGAAAGAAAAGTGACTAATGCTCGTTACAAAGCTCGGCAATTTGGTGAAGTAGCAGCATAGTTTTCTATTATTGTGCAACAAACAACACTCTCTAATTCTCACGATTTGCGGGCTGCTAATGATCCTGCTAGTCCAAATTTGGAAAGATTTTACAAGGCTGTGGGTTCATTCTTACAAAATGGTTCTAAGTTGGATGGAGTTGGTGCACATGCTAATATAATTAGCAAAACAGTTGGGATGCTACAACTTCTCGACGTTAATGAACAGACTGGTATTCAGAGGCAGATACCATCAGCTGTGCAGGAAGAGGAAATTGGGGTGGATCATCCTATTGTTACAGGGATAGAATCAATTGAAAAACCTGTAGCTGATCAGGTTATTGGTGGTGCATAAACAGCTAGCTTGCAGGCTAAACGTTCCAGTGCATTGAAGGAAGGCGTAGATGCAACTAAGGGTTGGGCAGTAGTTAATCGATCACCTGACATAAAGGTGGCTTCAAGTCATAAAAATGTGAAAAGTGCAGCATAAACTATTAGGTGTACTAACTCTTTTGATGCCTTAGCCAATGCATAAGAACATGGGGAAAACGCTGCTAGGAAGAGTTTAGAATTTGTAGATGGCAAGTCAGTCTCACAAGCTAGACAGAACTGCTCTCTAGGCAGTGGAAAACAGTAGCATCAATCAAGCAATAGAGGTGCGCCATTGAATGTCTCTACGGACATTGTTCTGTTTGTGGATTTGATGAATGAACAAGGTCTGGAAGATGTTTGGAAGGAAGGGAAGCAGGTTCATCACGATGTCAAATATAAATTTTTGGCAATTTCCAGCAACTGGAAAACAACGGCAACGATCAATTCCAGTTTCTAGCATTAACAAACGAGATCAAGGCAGTGGTAATTTGATGAAAGACTTTATTATTCGAGATGAGCTAACGGGTAGTCAAGCACATAGCTCCAATACTCTGACCTTGCATTTTTCTAGTCCACATGTGGAAATAATTATCAAAGATTCCCAGGCTACAATGGCAATGCATGCCACTATGCTTAAACAACCAATAATCACTTTGAACACATCCGTGTTTGAAGTTCCTTCACAATCAATGGAGTCGTTTGGTGAATATAGAGGTGATTCTGGGTAGATGGTGCTATCTAATGGATATAACAAGGAAATTATATAAGAAAACTTGAGGGTGATGATTAGTAAATCCAAAACTTGGGCTGGCCAAAATGAGGAGGATGAAGAAGAGGATTGGGGCGATGAAATTACTGGGGATTCGACTGATGGTGCTGATCAAGTGAGTGAAGGTGAAGACATGCTTTCAGTTGGCTCACCAGCAACCAAAAACAGATAGTACGTCCATTGCAAACCTCAAAAGCAAGCTCAGTTTGAATGCTCCAGCATTTATTCCATGAAATTCTCCAGGTGGTACTAACATGACCAAAAACGCAGTAACACCAAAGAACGGGCAGCAGCAGATTGTCACAAACATCCCAGCTATTACTATTGTTGTTGATCAAGATGCAGCAACACCTTCAGATTTTGGGTAGCAGCATTTTCGTGCAGAAACTCCAGCTATATCGTTGGAGGACAGAATGCTCCTGGATGCGTTGGTAAGCTCCAATCCTCTAAATTCGTTAACTCCATCTCTGGATTGTAGCACTGGACAGGGAGTTAAGACCAGGAACAATTTACAATGTATAGAACGACATCAAGGCTAGGCAGTCATGGGAAAGGTACAAAATGAAAATGGTTTGATAAAACAAAACCTCGTCAAAACCCTACCAAATACAGTGAACGTGGGAAAGGATATTTATGAAGAAGGAGAGGAAGATGAAATGCTACAACAATGTGGGGCAGAGGCAGTAAAAAGAGGTGATTTATAACCTATGCATAGTGCTAAAGGTTAGAAATCACATACGAGGAAGAAAAGTTGGGACGACAAGATAAATGAGGAAGTTAGCATTAGGCGACCCCCAATGAGAGTCGCAGAGCAAAAAGTGGTGCCTCAACCACTTCAACGAGGTCCAATGGCTCCAAAAAGAAATGATGCAATTTTAATACATATTGAAGAGATTTGAAGAAGAAGCAAAGGAGAAGCAAATTGAAGCATAAGTTTGAAAGAAGGTTGTATTATTTTATCATTTTTTAAATATCATCATCTGTAACATCATCACAGAGTATGTTATAAACTCTGTGATGATTATAGAGTACTTAGTTCTTAGTAGTTCATTGTTTCTTCATGTTTGCTAATAGGAGAGGCTATTCACGACCCGATAGGTTAGGCCATCTCGCCACAATGCCGTGTGGATCAACATCATCCTTTTCTATCAATCATCTCATCCCAATAAAGCGAAATAATTTTATCACATCAATCTCATCCAAAATAAGTGAAATAATCACAATCCACTCCTACACCATCGCGTGTAGTATGCGGGTTAGGTTATTTCAACCTACCCTTGCTCGGTGACTATCAATACTCTAAAAACTTTTTTTGATTTGCATACAAAGGAAACATCAATACAAATGCATTTACCTCATAAATTTTCATACAGTATATAGCCTCATTGTTACTGTCTACCATTTATAATATCATTATTGCATTGGCTCTCTTGGCCATATATATGATTCAACATTCTTGTCACGGTGGCCGTATTCATATTCCACACATTCATTTCTTTCATTTCATGGATCATCATCATAAATATCAACAAATAGAATATCCCGAATATCACAACTTTAGGTTCATTAGTAATGAAGACTTTAAACACAATGGATTTCTTTACAAGAAATGGAGTACAATGATTTACAATCGAAGCATAAGTTAAAATCATAAACAAGTAACATATCATTTATTTTTCAAATACTTTTCCCCAAAAAGGGAAATACATGATTTCCAATCACGAATATGTAAGAATGCAAAACACATTTAAAATATTCATAAAGCATAACATTAGTTAAAACAGCCCTTAAAGCTTTCCAACTTGTTCATGGAGAACTTACGATGCAAATTTCTTTTAAGGAACTGGAAGAATATGCTGTTGAAGAAGGACTTCAGCAAGCTGTGGTAATGGAGTTATCATATGGTGCACCTAAATTGCAAGAACTTCGAAATTTAATTCCAACACAGTTTGGGGTTAAATGTCGTTGCTTGATCGGCTTGCTTGTGTTTCAATAACTATTGATTTGTTGTGATGTTTATGATGATTTTGTAACAGTTATTTCAAAGCAGGTTTCTTATTTACAGTACACAGGACAGCAACATCAATATCGTACATTCCCATGGACTCAAGATTACAACCCTAAGGCGGAGATGTCAAAAACAGTAGCATGGGTGTCGTTACAAGACTTGCCGCCGAATCTATTTGCAAAGAAGCCTTTATTATATATTGCATCTGCTGTGGGGAAACCTATTACTATAGACAAATCCACACAAGCTAGGACAAGACCTAGAACAGCTAGGGTAAAGGTAATTCTTGATCTCCTGGACAAGCATCCCAAGAATATGAAGTTACAATTTATCGACGAGAAATTTGGTAAGGTTATTGAGCATATACATTAGTTTGTGTTTGATAATCTTCCATCATATTGTAATGTGTGCAAATGATAAGGACATGCTGGTGAAGATTATCATTCATTGATTAAAAGGGATAAGGCGAATGATGATAAGCAACAGGAGGCTAAAGAAGATGATCGCATTGACGAGGTTGTGAGTGTCAAACAATTAAAAGGAGATGCTAGGGACTATTTGAATGCAAAAAAGGTCTGCCCAACATGTGGTAGAAGCTTCAGTACAAGATCAAAGCATTGGGCAACCGAAATTGTTACAGTTGCAAGCTGGTAAAACTCAGCAAAGTACTATTGTGCAACAGGCTGCTATTGTGAACGTTAATATTGATGCTGGACATCCTAAGGTTCAGGTGGATACAGGAAATAATGCACTGGTTAATCCTGCTTGTTTAAAGGGATTGGTTCAGTTCGATGCAACAAAAAAGACTTTGGAACAAGCTAGAGATATACCTGCTACCACAACTTTGGAGAAGTTGAATTCAGCTCTACAATCTAATCCTAATAATACTCAAAATGTTAGAACAACTGAAGCTGCTGCTGTTAGGAATGCTTTGGGTGGACAAGTTACAGATGGTGATGTTACAGGTGAAAAACATGTGACTGATGCTCATTACAAAGCTGGGCAATCTGGTGAAGTAGCAGCCCAGTTGTCTGTTGTCGTGCAACAAACAACACTCTCTAATTCTCACGATTTGCGGGCTGCTAATAATGCTTCTAGTCCAACTTTGGCTAGATTTTACAAGGCTGTGGGTTCAGTCTTACAATATGGTTCTAAGTTGGATGGAGTTAGTGATCATGCTAATGCAATTAGAAAAATAGTTGGGGAGCAACAACTGCTCGATGTTAATAAACAGACTGGTATTCAGAGGCAAATATCATCAGTTGTGTAGGAGGAGGAAACTGGGGTTGATCATCCTACTATTACAGGGATAGAATCAGTTGAAAAACCTGTAGTTATTCAGGTTAAAGCTGGTGCACAAACAACTAGCTTGCAGGCTAAAGCTACTGGTGCATTGAAGGAAGGTGTAGATGCAGCTAAGGGTTGGGCAGTAGTTAATCGATCACCTGACAGGAAAATGGCTTCAAGTCATAAAAATCTTTAAAGTGAAGCAGAAATTATTAGGTGTACTAAATATTTTGATGCCTTGGCCAATGCACAAGAACATGGTTAAAACGATGCCGGGAAGAGTTTAGAATTTGTAGATGGCAAGCCAGTCTAACAAGCTGGACAGAACTGCTCTCCAGGTAGTGGAAAACAGCAGCAGCAATCAAGTAACAGAGGTGCGCCATTGAATGTCTCTACGGACATTGTTCTGTTTGAGGCTTTGATGAATGAACAAGGTCTGGAAGATGTTTGGAAGGAAGGGAAGCAGGTTCATTATGAGTAAAATATAAATTCTAGGCAATCTCCAGCCACTGGAAAACTGCGGCAACGATCAATTCCAGTTTCCAGCAGTAGGAAATGAGATCAAGGCAGTGGTAATTTGACGAAAGACTTTATTGTTTGAGAGGAGCTAACGGATAATCAAGCACATTGGTCCAATACTCCAACCTTGCATTTTTCCAGTCCACATGTGGAAAATATTATCAAAGATGCCGAGGCTGCAATGGCAGTGCACACCACTATGTTTAAACAACCAATAATGATTTTGAACACATCCGTGTTTGAAGTTCCTTCACAATCAATAGAGGCGTTTGGTGAATATGGAGGTGATTCTAGGAAGATGGTGCTGTCTACTGGAAATAACAAGGAAATTATACAAGAAAACTTAAGGGAGATGGTTAGTAAATCCAAAACTTGGGCTGACCAAAATGAGGAGGATGAAGAAGAGGATTGGGGCGATGAAATTGCTGGGGATTCGACTGATGGTGCTGATCAAGAGAGTGAAGGTGAAGACATGCTTTCAGTTGGCTCACCAGCAATGCCAACAACAGATAATACGTCCATTGCAAACCTCAAAAGCAAGATCAGTTTGAATGCTCCAGAATTTATTCCATGAAATTCTCCAGGTGGTACTAACATGACTCAAAACACAGTAACACCAAAGAACGGGCAGCAACAGATTGTCACAAACATCCTAGCTATTACTATTGTTGTTGATCAAGATGCAGCAACACCTTCAGATTCTGGGTAGCAGCATTTTCGTGCAGAAACTCCAGCTATATCGTTGGAGGATAGAATGCTCCTGGATGCGTTGGTAAGCTCCAATCCTCTAAATTCGTTAACTCCATCTCAGGATTGTAGCACTGGACAGGGAGTTAAGAACAGGAACAATTTACAATGTATAGAACGACAGCAAGACAAGGCAGTCATGGCAAAGGTACAAAATTAAAATGGTTTGATGATACAAAACCTCGTCCAAAACCTACCAAATACAGTGAACGTGGGAAAGGATATTAATGAAGAAGGAGAGGAAGATGAAATGCTACAACAATGTGGGGCAGAGGCAGTAAAAAGAGGTGATTTATCACCTATGCATAGTGCTAAAGGTAAGAAATCACATACGAGGAAGCAAAGTTGGGACGACAAGATAAATGAGGAAGTTAACATTAGGCGACCCCCAATGAGAGTCGCAGAGCAAAAAGTGGTGCCTCAACCACTTCAACGAGGTCCAATCACTCCAAAAGGAAATGATGCAATTTTAATACATATTGAAGAGATTTGAAGAAGAAGCAAAGGAGAAGCAAATTGAAGCATAAGGTTGAAAGAAGAGAGGCAAGACTCAATTTATTACGTTGTATTGTTTTATAATTTTTTAAATATCATCATCTGTAACATCATCACAGAGTATGTTATAAACTCTGTGATGATTATAGAGTACTTAGTTCTTAGTAGTTCATATTTCTTCATGTTTGCTAATAGGAGAGGCTATTTTATGCCTCAAATAGGATTAGTAAGGTAAGGTTTGGCCCAGTATGCGATTGCTCATGTCCTATGCCTTTGGGAAGATATCCAAATGGCTATGAGATTATATGCCCTCGTGAGACTTTGCCAGTAGCTACACCATGATCCTCTACTTGAGGCTGCCATCATAAGGGAATGTGAGGCGCAGAGAAGTGATTATATAGCCAATGCATAGAGGCAACACCAGTGGTGCTATTGTACCCCTTATTTATACTCTTCCTATGTGGATTTTTTTCTTATTATTAATAAAACTAGCTCTAGGCACCCGCCTAGTGGATTTGCTAAAAAATATTAAAACAGCCACATTGGAGCATGACTTGAGGACATATCACCATCGAGACATCAACCACAATCACAATTTCAATTATAATTTACAGCACAATCACCACCATGTGTGTGGCATGGTGTCCGATCACGACCCGATAGGCTAGGCCATCTCACCAAAATTCCGTGTGGATCAACATCATCTTTTTCTATCAATCATCTCATCCCAATAAAGCGGAATAATTTTATCACATCAATCTCATCCAAAATAAGGGGAATAATCACAATCCACTCCTACACCGTCGCGTGCAGTATGCGGGTTAGGTTATTTCAACCTACCCTTGCTCGATGACTATCAATACTCCAAAAACTTTTTTTGATTTGCATACAAAGGAAACATCAATACAAATGCATTTACCTCATAACTTTTCATACCGTATATAGCCTCATTGTTACTTTCAACCATTTATAATATCATTATTTCATTGGCTCTCTTGGCCATATATATGATTCATCATTCTTGTCACGGTGGCCGTATTTCATATTCCACACATTCATTTCTTTCGTTTCATGGATCATCATCATAAATATCAACAAATAGAATATCCCGAATATCACAACTTTAGGTTCATTAGTAATGAAGACTTTAAACACAATGGATTTCTTTACAAGAAATGGAGTACAATGATTTACAATCGAAGCATAAGTTAAAATCATAAACAAGTAACACATCATTTATTTTTCAAATACTTTTCCCCAAAAAGGGAAATACATGATTTCCAATCACGAATATGTAAGAATGCAAAACACATTTAAAATATTCATAAAGCATAACATTAGTTAAAACAGCCCTTAAAGCTTTCCAACTTGTTCATGGAGAACTTACGATGCAAATTTCTTTTAAGGAACTGGAAGAATATGCTGTTGAAGAAGGACTTCACCAAGCTGTGGTAATGGAGTTATCATATGGTGCACCTAAATTGCAAGAACTTCGAAATTTAATTCCAACACAGTTTGGGGTTAAATGTCGCTGCTTGATCGGCTTGCTTGTGTTTCAATAACTATTGATTTGTTGTGATGTTTATGACGATTTTGTAACAGTTATTTCAAAGCAGGTTTCTTATTTACAGTACACAGGACAGCAACATCAATATAGTACATTCCCATGGACTCAAGATTACAACCCTAAGGCGGAGATGTCAAAAACAGTAGCATGGGTGTCGTTACCAGACTTGCCACCGAATCTGTTAACAAAGAAGCCTTTATTATCGATTGCATCTACTGTGGGGCAACCTATTACTATAGACAAATCCACACAAGCTAGGACAAGACCTAGAACAGCTAGGGTAAAGGTAATTCTTGATCTCCTGGACAAGCATCCCAAGAATATGAAGTTACAATTTATCGACGAGAAATCTGGTAAGGTTATTGAGCATATACATGAGTTTGTGTTTGATAATCTTCCATCATATTGTAATGTGTGCAAACGATAAGGACATGATGGTGAAGATTATCGTTCATTGATTAAAAGGTATAAGGTGAATGATGATAAGCAACAGGAGGCTAAAGAAGATGATCGCATTGACGAGGTTGCGAGTGTCGAACAATTAAAAAGAGATGCTAGGGACTATTTGAATGCAACAAAGGGCTGCCCAACATGTGGTAGAAGCTTCAGTATAGGATCAAAGCATTGGGAAACCGAAGTTATTACAGTTGCATGCTGGTAAAACTCAGCAAAGTAGTATTGCGCAACAGGCTGCTATTGTGAACGTTAATATTAATGCTGGACATCCTAAGGTTCAGGTGGATACAGGTAATAATGCACTAGTTAATCCTGCTTTTCTAAAGGGTTTGGTTCAGTTCGATGCAACAAAAAAGACTTTGGAACAAGCTAGAGATATACCTGCTACCACAACTTTGGAGAAGTTGAATTCAGCTCTACAATCTAATCCTAATAGTACTCAAAATATCGGAACAACTGAAGCTGCTGCTATTAGGAATGCTTTGGGTGGACAAGTTACAGATGGTGATGTTACAGGTGAAAACAATATGACTGATGCTCATTACAAAGCTGGGCAATTTGGTGATGTAGCAGCCCAGTTTTTTGCTGTCGTGCAACAAACAGCACGCTCTAATTCTCACGATGTGCGGGCTGCTAATGATCCTGCTAGTCCAACTTTGGCAAGATTTTACAAGGCTGTGGGTTCAGTCTTACAATATGGTTCTAAGTTGGATGGAGTTGGTGATCATGCTAATGCAATTAGCAAAACAGTTGGGGTGCAACAACAGCTCGATATTAATAAACAGACTGGTATTCAGAGGCAAATATCATCAGTTGTGTAGGAGGAGGAAACTGGGGTTGATCATCCTACTATTACAGGGATAGAATCAGTTGAAAAACCTGTAGTTATTCAGGTTATTGCTGGTGCACAAACAACTAGCTTGCAGGCTAAAGCTACTGGTGCATTGAAGGAAGGTGTAGATGCAGCTAAGGGTTGGGCAGTAGTTAATCGATCACCTGACAGGAAAATGGCTTCAAGTCATAAAAATCTTTAAAGTGAAGCAGAAATTATTAGGTGTACTAAATATTTTGATGCCTTGGCCAATGCACAAGAACATGGTTAAAACGATGCCGGGAAGAGTTTAGAATTTGTAGATGGCAAGCCAGTCTAACAAGCTGGACAGAACTGCTCTCCAGGTAGTGGAAAACAGCAGCAGCAATCAAGTAACAGAGGTGCGCCATTGAATGTCTCTACGGACATTGTTCTGTTTGAGGCTTTGATGAATGAACAAGGTCTGGAAGATGTTTGGAAGGAAGGGAAGCAGGTTCATTATGAGTAAAATATAAATTCTAGGCAATCTCCAGCCACTGGAAAACTGCGGCAACGATCAATTCCAGTTTCCAGCAGTAGCAAACGAGATCAAGGCAGTGGTAATCTGACGAAAGACTTTATTATTTGAGAGGAGCTAACGGATAATCAAGCACATAGGTCCAATACTCCAACCTTGCATTTTTCCAGTCCACATGTGGAAACAATTATCAAATATGCCGAGGCTGCAATGGCAGTGCACACCACTATGTTTAAACAACCAATAATGATTTTGAACACATCCGTGTTTGAAGTTCCTTCACAATCAATGGAGTCG
>AWOL01S0011401.1:0-19083 GCA_000715115.1 Nicotiana otophora | reverse complement strand
ATCCTTCTATGCGGATACCCCTTTTTTACTCTCAACCATTGCATTGCCGAGAGGAGAAAATTCACAAGGTTCTATATATTCTTTCTTTATTCAATTCATTCCTATCCTTTTTGTTTTCAGTCCCGGGTTTCCTTTCCTCTCCAAGCCAATTGATCGCCTTCTTAGTTAACTCCAGAACCCGCCCTTTAACCATCTATCTTTAGATATAGAGGGCTTATGAGTCAAAGAATTTTAAGCCCAAAAAACAAGGTAAGAAAGGTAGGGAACAACGGCCTTACACAAAAAGATTTGTCTAAGCAATCTCAAAGAGATTTTCAATAAGTCAAAACCAAGATTTGCTTTCTGCGCCTACTGATGTGATGATAAATCAGTAGTTTTTTTGCGAAAAAGAAGGATCCTGTTCCTATGGGTTCACGTGCCAAGGCTCCACTAAAAACACTCTTTTTCAAGAGAGAGGCTTAAGGTGCATGAATCACTCCTTGAAGGAGGGAAGTAATGGAGTAGGAGAGGTAAAGATGGATGGGAATAGATAAGTAGGAGAGAAGGCGACACCAGCTAGCAGAACAGACAGAATGAGAAGAAATCCCCAGGATGGAAAGAAGCTAGAATGAGAGAACCAGGAATGAAATAGCGAGACTGAACGAGCAAAAATCCACGAAGGTTGACGATAAAAGCGTAAGACTTTATGCGAGAGGGTAGAGCCCTTGATCCTTTCAAGAATGTAATTATCCTTAATATTCAGGAGAAAATTTAGAACCATTATAGTGGATTAAAAGAAAGAACAGACTCATGTGAAAGTTCCCCTTAAAAAATGGATGTTGTTAAATCAGTTGTGAAATACGCTCTTGCTCACGAATCTACTGTTCTAGCTCAGACCAGGCTATCTTAGAGAAAATAGGGGTCCCTATCTCAGAATAGGCTGTCCTTAGACTAGTTTGTAGTTTTTTCTATAGCTATTTATTCTAAATTTCCCTCCTCTCCTAGAATAGAAGGATAAGATAAAAGGCAGGCTAAGCCCGTATTAGATCTTTTCGGGTTGATAAAATGTAATTGAAAACTTTGGAGCACATCCTTACCTACATCGAAATCTATGTGTTAAGCGTATAGCTTTTCCTTGTAAGACAGGATCACACTTCACACTAACTGAATCTCGCATAGAATCCATAAATGAAGAAAGCCTCTCGATTGGAGAAAAGTTCATTTTCCCGGGGAATTTGGTTGTCAACGAAATTCCACCCATAAGTATGTTCACATCGTGATCTAAGTTCCACTTCCCATCTAGAGGTTATGATACCGGTAAAGAGTCTTATTCTTCTCCTTGGGTTATGAAATAATTCAATAGCTCCGGGCTCCCTCACTGCATTCAAAGGCAAGCTCCCACTAGATGCTACTATTCCAGATATTCCTACTGGATTTGAGCAACTCGAGTATGAACACTGTATCGCTATGCCCCTTGCTTAGCCCCGCTCTTTCGTTTAGGATGGATCCGGACTGGAAGCGAAAATACCATAAAATGGCTTCTTTCTTTGTCTCCGCTAGACTCTTTTGTAATAGCTTGATGAGCTTAATCAACAAGAGATATTATGTTCTACCTTCTGCTTCGAGCCCGGCCGAGAGTGACCTTCCAGATAGTCTCTTCCTTCCTAGAAATAAAACTCTAACTATCCCGTCCCATCTCCTTACTCGAGATATCTGAGATAGCTCCGTAAACTAATAACTTATAATAGACGAGCCCATTATCCTTATGTTCTGAATTTGCTTCTTGGTACAAGGGGAGGGGCAAAAAAATCTAGTTCTAGTTCTTCTTCTGCCTAATCTTTAGTACCGCTTTGAGATTTAATCTTTAGAACCATGTTCCTTAGAGGGCGAGGACCTTGATAGCCATAATTATTCCCCTGGTTCTACCTCCTTCTGCAATAGTGATCTATCCCGTCAGTCCCGCCCGTGAGCTATCCATTCTAAACTGTCTTTTCCTAGAAAGATACATCTAGTTCTCCCTCCGCTTGCCTATTTCAGTAGGAAATTGGAACAGTCTACGATTTCAAAGAAAAAGCTAAGGCGAGAGCTATACCTTCTGGAACCGGAGCAATAACTGCTATAAAGTAAGGAGATACGCAGGAACGATCCCTAAAGAAAATACTCAGAATGATCCAAGACTAAGTATACCCATTCAGACTTGCTTTTGTTCAATTATAAAAGAAATAAGCACTTTGATGAAGATTTATAGCATCATTCAAGGTAATACAGATTAAGATCGTAGAAACATGAGCTTGTGATATAGCTACACCTAATTCCAGACCGGTTAAAGCAAGAACTATAAATAAAGGACCAAGATCCCCTATGAATTATAAAAGATCATTCATACATAGCATAGTCCAAGCAAACCCACTTAAAAGCTTTATTGAACTATGACCGGCCATCATATTAGCAAATAAACGTATTCCTCAGCTTAATGCTCGCAAACAATAAGGGATTAGCTCAAGCAGTACTAAAGAAGGTGCTAATGGCAATGGGACTCCTGCAGGTAATAAGAAGCTTAAAAAATGAATCCTATTTTTTGGAAATCCCACTATAGTAATGCCAATAAAAATAGAAAATAAGAGACCAAAAGTAATGAGAAAATGACTTGTAACTGTGAAGCTATACGGTATCATACACTGGGGATTACAAAATAATAAAAAAGTAAAAGTGACCGAGATGCGAGGGGAAAACTTTTGTTTACCATTTCCGGAAAGACCACCTATTTGTTCGTTTACCGGGTTTAACACGAAATCATAAATAAGATCTATGATTGGTACCGAGTTTCCTCCTCCCTTTTTAGTAACAAAATAAACCAAAAGTAGGACCAAACTGAGAGTTAGTAGCATAAACAAAGATGGATTTGTGAATGAGAAATATAAGTTTCCTATTTTCATAGGAATCAATGGGATTATTTCAAATTGTTCAAGCGGGCTGGAGACGATCTGTGCTAGATCCAGTGTGAAATAAGTGAATTTATCTAGTTGAGACATTCTTCATTGATTGAGACAAAACGATTCCACGAATACAGCTTAAGTCCATCAAGCCTGTACGAGTAGTGAAGAAGTATAGAGCACTTTGGTTTGTTGTTGACCAACAGACATCTTGGGAGAAACAATGGGAAAACTCTTTCTTTTTTATTATGATTGGGCCCTACAGTGGTAAAACCTCATGAACCAGGCATACTACTAAACTTGCTTTTCTTCTCTTATTATATTTCGAGTGCTGTTTTCATTTCAGATACATTCAAATCCATTATTCTTTGTAGCATGAAGAAGAAATATAGATTTTTAGTAGAGGAAGGACGTAGCTGGCACAATGAGGGAAATGAAGGCACTAGCAGATGCAGTTTTTGGAATANAATGGGAGAACTCTTTCTTTTTTATTATGATTGGGCCCTACGGTGGTAAAACCTCATGAACCAGGCATACTACTAAACTTGCTTTTCTTCTCTTATTATATTTCGAGTGCTGTTTTCATTTCAGATACATTCAAATCCATTATTCTTTGTAGCATGAAGAAGAAATATAGATTTTTAGTAGAGGAAGGACGTAGCTGGCACAATGAGGGAAATGAAGGCACTAGCAGATGCAGTTTTTGGAATAGATCGCTCAGCTCTACTTCTCAGTCAATTCCCTTTGTTCATGGCTTTGAATTTACTATAATGCTTATATTCTATTTAAAGATCTCGATGACTGCTTAATTCATCTTTCCTTTCCCGATCCTGAATGAGAAGTGGTTTTTTTGATTCCTTCGGTCTTGGCCTGAGAAAAGTGATCTCTGAAACTAAAATTCGACTGAAAAGTTACCAATAGAATAGGCTTTAGAGTAGCTCTTTCCAAATAAGTGAAGTAGCCATTTATAGAAATTGAATTAATTAAAAGGAGCAAAATTGTTGGGACTCACATGCATATCCTTATCCTATGAGTCCGCCTATGCTACACGCCTGCCTTTGAGAGACTTTCTGCTACTTCCCTTCATCGGTGTCATTGAACCTCGTTATCATTTCGAAAAGAATTGGAGGCTCAAAATAAATGGTCAAAGGAATTGATGATTCATGTTTAGTCTCCGATCTTCGCCTAGTCTTAGAACCTGCACTGTAGAGAGGGGAACAAGCACCTCTTTCTTCCACTCTCCTCCAAGATGTAGGTATTCCTGAAAGTGAGAACACTGCAGCCCAACTTATAACCCGGTCACTCCACGTCTTCATCCTAGACGCCATTGGTACTATTCATCTATACTATATATGGATGACTCCTATTTTCTCCCCAATGGAACATCTGTCCACATGTAAGTGGTATAAATTAAGGACTCTGTTGTAGGTTTTGGTTGATTAAAGAATCCTCTCAAAGGTCCATGGTTATTGTCAAAAATGAGACCTTTACGGGTCTGATTCTGATGGATTGGCTCCTTGTACCACCGTGCCCCCCAAATGCGTTATATTGGAATTTTGACCTGATTTGTCAACAATGGGTCTTGACCCCTTTGCTGTTGCTTAAACAGGACATCCACTCACAAGGCCGTGTATATTAGTGAAAGATGTGACTTTCACAGGTCCGCTTGCTCTTTGTCGTCAAATAGAAAGTTAGCGCATAGGGCTTTTCTGGCACTCTACGAAAGATGCGTGAATTGGCCTGCTTTTTCCCTTTCATCAGTATGCGCGAGTTGCAGGGCTTCAAGCTGCTTTGACATATCGGGTGCAGTATGTGCTTCTATCCCCTTACTGAATTCTCTATCATTTTCTGTAATATTTAGTATTGTAAGATGTTGTAATAAATGTTATAGTTGAAAGAAATTTGACCTCCTCCTTTTCTCATCCCTTGGCTCTTTGACGAGCTCTTCAAGAGTAATGAAATAGGCGTAGGCCCAATGACTGTTGAAAGTGAATATCGCTCGCAATGGCCACCCTGATAGTTGAACCCTTCAATGGAAAATTTCGTATGCTAGCTCCAATGAGTAGTAGAGGAAAGTTCGGCCTCAATGCGTCCTACTTGTGTCGTGTTTTAAGCGTGCTATGCATCCTTGCTCAATCAACCATTCCTTACAATCCATCTTTTGTATGCCCGCTGCTTCGTCCAAAATTACTGACAATCCATCATATCTTTATTGGGATCATACCCCCTTGGACTTTATTTAAATCCTATTTTTTCTGTTTTAGGAATTATTCCCCGGTCTTTCCATGGGACCATGCCTTGGATTTGAATCCGAGATCATCCCTTTGGGTTTGTTCATTCTCTTGGTTACTTCATCTGTTGCTTAGTTTATTCCAGTTACTGCCCATCTTTTGAAAAACATCCCGGCAAAGGCCTTGTATATTAGTCAAAAAAGAGGACTCTCAGGGGTCCTATGCCTCTTTGACTGGTGTGCCTAAAAATGTGATTGATAAATGGGCTTTTGAAACTCGATTTGTCGTAACAATCTATCTCTGCCTTTTCAGGTAGGGATTACCTCGGCAGTACATGCAGTTATGATCCTACATTGGTGCTCGGTAGTGACCTAAGGTTCAATGATTTATCTTCTGCGCTAAGGCTAGCATCTCATCCCATCGTGCATCTTATTGCTTTGAGCTCTCTTCGGGAAAGTGTCAAAGTCTAACCTGTTGCTCCTTGATTTCATATAAAAAATGGAGTGCCTTCTGCTCCTTTTGCTCTTCTCTTTCTATGTCTATTTATTTCCCACCCACTCACATTGTCTTTATCGAGTCTTTCTAGGTAGATAGGACAACTCCTGCTTGCTCTTAGCCCTGGCTGCTTAGAGACACTCCTTTAGTTCGTCTTAGAGAATGGAATTCCTAATTACATTTTCGTCTTTCTTATTGTAGGTTGGTCATCTATTTTATTTTGAATTCCATCTCTTGCTTTGTTTCTAGTATTGGTTTCAGTTCCTTTGTTCAAATCAATATCTACTATGCCAGGCTTCCCTTCCTGATTGTCCTGTTCAATCCGTTGTTCTTCTGTCTGAGGCAAAGGCGAATCCCTTTTACTGTATACGGTAGAGCTGGCTTGGCTGGTACATCAAGCATATCGGCATATTGCTTATTCGGTGTGGTACACATATCTTTCAATGTAAATCAAGTAAGAGAACTCATTCCCACTGTCGGAGGAAAACATGAAGAATTGCCATTTTATGAGCTTGTAAGGCCCGTTGCACTGAAGTCCATGAATAAATAGGTTATACTAAGTCAGTGGGGCATTGGGCAGCCCCTATTACCCAAGGTCAAGGCCACGCTAGGCCATTCTAGAACCTTCTGTAGAATGCTAGCTTCTTTTAGCTTGTATGGCAGCCCCTTTTGCCGACCTAGGCAGCTTCTTAGGACTCTCGCCAGTCCTCTAAGATGCCACCACTCCTTTGTGCTTCCATGGACTCTAGTGTTCTTGCCATTGTCTTGGCCGTTCTTCCACATGCACTCTCGTGCTCCCACGAGACTCCTAGGCATTCCATCATGCCAATATAATTGTGAACATGTTCCATGCCACCCGTGCTCACCTCGGCATGGTCGGGCATAGGGCCACAGACATAAGTCGCGCTCCCGCCGGCTATCTTTGATTGATTTGATCCGAAAATAGGGGTCTTTTGAGCGGGTTGTGACACTCTCCCCCACCTATTGTTGCGACGTCCTCGGTGCAAGTACTCCCCAAGTATGCTTGGACTTGGTCTCGGAATTCCCACAACAAGTTGTTTTCTTTCTCCCAAGTAGCTTCTCTCGCCGGCAACCCCTTCCATACGACCAAGTACTCCGTGCTTGTCTTCTTGACACTCGAACGGACGAACCTCTCGTCAATGATGGCTTCAATATCCTTGTTATATGATGCGGTTATGACCATAGGTGATCGCGATGACAACCCTCGGCTTGGATCCTCCTAGTCTTCATGATAAGGTTTGAGAAGACTTGCATGGAAGTCTTTACGTAGATGCTCCACGTGCTCCTCCAGGATGTTACTATAAATTTCTATGTAATCCAAGTATACCACCACGAACGCATCAAGGTATGGCTGGAAAATCTTATTCATAAGAGTGCAAAATGTAGTTGGTGCGTTAGTTAACCCAAACGGCATCACGAGCCACTCGAATGCACCATATCTTATTACACACGTGGTCTTAGGCTCATCTCCTTTGGCTATGCGCACTTGGTAGTATCCTTTGCGCAAATCTACCTTCATGAACTTGGCCTTCCCCAATCTATTGAACAAGTCAGCCATCAAGAGAATATGGTATTTGTTCTTCACAGTTATCTTGTTTAGTGCGCGATAGTCGATGCACAGTCGCAATGATCCATCATGCTTCTTTTGGAATCCAAAAGGTGCTTTGTATGATCAAATCTACCCAGACTCAAGTAACGCTTTGAGTTTCTTTCTTAACTCTTCTAATTCCAGGGGTGCCATTCGATATGCTACAAAGGCGGGTGGTTTCATACCAGGTTCCAACTAAATTTGATGGTCTATCTCCCGCCTCGGTGGTAGACGGATGGGCAACTCGTCCCACATGATGCCTTTGTTCTCCTCCAAGAGTTTTTTGGTGCACTAGGGCATATCTTCCGTGCCCTTATCTTCGGAAGCCTCTTCGATGTCATGCATGACAGCCATCTATGATGGCTCACCCTTCTTTAGTCTTTTGAGAAGTTGCATCGCGGACAAGCATGGTTGTAGTGGATACACTACATGATGTTCCTTCTCGCAAGAAGCATATGGTTTTGAAGCAGGGAGAGATATTGGCATTTACTTTGCATAACAATTCCATGCCCTACACGATCTTGAAATCATCCATAGGTGCTATGGTGAAATCGGTCTTACCTCGCCATGTTCCTATGCCAATGTCCACGTCCCAAACTTCTCCATTGATTTCTAGTGCCCTTGCCTTTCCTTGCTGCTTGTGCTAAATAAATTTCCGCAAGTAGGAGAAGAATGCCGACGGCATTCCATGTGTGGAACTTTCGTAATATAATAGGCTCAATGACTTTGCCTGCTTTCTTGCTTGCCCCGCTCCCCTTAGATGTGTTGGTTGAACCGTTGTACTTTATCTCATTTGATTACTATTGGATTGAGCTATAGAAGCTATTTGACCTACGTGAACACTTCAGCTAGAAAGATAGTATTGATAATTCAATACATTTTATTGACAAAGATAGGAAAGACATGTTGTCATACTCGAAATAGTAATAAACGTTTGTTCCCATCCTGATGCATTCTATGCCTGATCTCTCGATCATTTCTACCAATAGATGATCTAGTAAGACAAAGCTTTGAACCAGGTAACCCGTCATGGGAAAGCACCTTGGTAGATTTTCCCTCTCACAGAGACATCGGTATCCCTGATAGAAAGAATCAAACATCGAATGGTCCGAATGAATGCTACATCAGGAGCCGAGTTTACTTCACTAGCGGTGACCTGCCGTCATAACAGCACTGTGGGCAGACGGGACTATGTGATCATGGCTTCCGACACAACATTCAACTAGACAAGCCCATTGGCTTTTCAAGTAGAGAAAGGTAGAAAAGAAATTCTAGGAGGGTAATCATCGAATGAAAAAATCTGTAACGTGTATATAATATATAAATGTAAATAATTGGTCGAAACCATATATCAATCTAGGAAGTAGTTCCTCTACAACACTAAATCCGACAGTAGAATAAAGAAGGGTCTCGTTCAACCTCTTTTCAAGATTTGATGATTCTATACCAGCTTACCAAACTGACAATTTATCATTATATTGGATAGTTGTGAGTCCCGTTGACTGAGATCGGTTCACTCCATCCTGCCTGAAGTGCTTATTCTGCCTTGAACACTGACTCCTATTCATATAAGATATTTTATCTTAACTGGCTCGTGAGCAACAACGATCAAAGAAGTAGGGAACTGCCCGACTGAAATCAAAGATAGGTAAGGGGATAAGAAGATTAGTCTTTCTCCTCTACAAAGCTATCGAAGAAGAGGAATAGAAAGGTTCATAATAAGTTAATAAGCTTTCACCCGGAAACAACCTTATTTTCTCTATCTTCTTCGACGAAGTCGGAAAGAGATCCTTTTTATCGGTATGCCATTACTGCTTGAATGAATACCTTCACTTCGGTTAGCTTTGCTTGACTAATCGATGGAAAACCTATCTTTCTACTCTTTATTTCTCGTCTGAAGGCACAGGCAGGACTATGATCAATCTATGTGAACTACTCGATATCTTGATGGAATCACTACTAAGACAAATTCTATAGGAAATCGAGAATTGTTTCCTTTACTTTTTCTGCCAACCCCTATCTTCAAAGCCTTATCTGAACTTGAAACCTAGCGCACAACGTTGAGTTCTATTCGAATGTCGTTAAAGCGCTAACTATTACATAAATAATTATGACTTTAGAGCGCAAGTCAAACTCATGATAGGTGAGAAATCACGCGCATATGGTTTAGCGGTTTGCTGTGATCTGTGATCTTATTCTTCTCCAAGACCCGATGCTTCATCTGCTTCTTTAGTTTAGTAGGACTTCTTTCACGCTATTGCGTGAAACATTCATTTTTTCTCCCATTGCTATCTATGCTATCTTGAAAGGTATGGCTGCTCTCTTCTTTCTTGCTGAACCTCATTCCCAATACAGGCTTCACAACCATCCCTGCTTGCATTTTTGACAAATGTCTGGTAGGGGCTACCAAGCTTGACTAATAAAATAGGGGTCCCCGTATAAGGAGAATGCCTACCTTGTGCCACCTTGGTAGAACAAACAAGGGTCCTGTGTACCAGCGATGTACGAATCATAGTCAGAAACATTACTAACTTTATTAGTTGCAAGGCGACTTTGCTGTAAAGTTTATTATACTAAAAAAGTATATTATAAAGGAAAAGTCTTCTTAGTATTCCTAATTTTTACTATGAATATTCCTACCCTTGCAGTGCTAATATATTCATTAGAATGAGTCTTATTCTACTAAAAGCATAGGAAAAGAAGAGTCAACTCTTATGTTGCAAGGTTCCACCCCAACCAAGTAATAAGCACTAAACGAAACTCTATAAGGATAGACAAGGCCTAATCTAAGCAAGCGTAGTGGAGGAAAACAAAATCCTAAAAGTAAGGAAGTAGTTGAATTAGTCCCTGCTAGTATTGGTTGGTGTTACTTTATCATACAAAGGATTGTGGCAAGCAATAGAAAGTCAAGTTAGTGTTATGGTGCAGCGGAAGGCCCCCTCGAATCTTCCATGGGTTGACGTCACTGGGACATCTACTGCTTGGATCCTGCCTTGTTAGTAATCCATAGAGCTAAAAGGAAATTTATGAAGCCATTCCCATTCCCACACTCCAATACCAACCAGGGTGGATGTTCAGTAAGTCCTACCCCTAATGGAAGGGATAAATTGCTTGCACGCTTCGTCAGGTAAGAGAGAGGATCTTAGGCCGAATAGATCACCGGCTCAGAAGGCCAGCAATCGTGACTTTAGTTCCGGTGGTTCTCTTTGCTGCCGGGGTGCAACAGCCTTATGTGACACTTCGAATGGAGTGGTCCGTACGCCCCTCCCCCTCGCCAAGCCTGAAGAAAGGAGCTACTTAGATACCTCTTTGTTAACTATATTCCTGCTTTGCTAAAAGGGTCCTTTGGACCAATCAATCTCTATACTCTTGATGCAATGGACTCCCCAAAGCCATTAAACCGCTCTCTTCCACCCAATTTAAACTGAACCTCGTTCTAGTGAGATTTATTCCCTTTTTAAAACTAAAACTCAGTTGCCTATCTGATTCTTGGTCTAATTAGGACTTTCTCTAAAGCTCAAATTGAATAGCTGGGCTACCCCTTCCCTTAGCTTGGTTGGTTGTATAAGAGAATCCCGGGAGAAAATAAGTTAGACCTTACTTAGGGAAAAAGATTTATTGGATGGTTCATTATAGTCTGAATTCAGTCAAGTCATGGAATTGGCAGAAGGTCACCCTTAACCAACCCTAAGAGGGAATTCTTCTATTCATTAAGATGAAGCCATTCAGTCAGCTCTGAATCTGAACTCAATGATTTCAATTCAAGAAGGGCATGAAGCATTGGCTCAGTACAGTAGCATATGACTTTGGGAAAGAGAATCGATCGCTTACCTTGTTTTGGCATGCCAGAAGCATTTCGCTGTGGTTCTTATTGATTGAGTCGATCCCGAGGCAAAGCAAAGGTAGTTCTGTGGGTTCAGTTTGCTTAGAGGTAGAAAGCCTAGAAGAGGCCTAGAAGTCATAAGGAATAGGTATTGTACCAGTAGCAAACTCTAAGGTTTGGCTTTTTCTTTTATTGACTTTCTTAAGTCAATGTTGCATTTCGCATGCTTGGTTAGATCTCCTAACCTAATGTAATGAACGAGAAGGTAAAAAATTCAGTCTTAGCTAAGCATTCGAATTCTGGGTAAGAGAGGAAATATTTCTTTCTAGGGAATCTATGCTTACTAATCCTTTGTTTGAAGGACCGGTCTTAAAGTGAAGTGGAAGACTAGCTGGACCCGGACTGACTAATCACTAACATCTCGGGTTCTCTCGGGACCCGGAGAACTCTTAGTTATGTACGAGTGAAAGCCAGCTACATGAAGTCCATCAATAGTACTTTAGCTTTTTCAGTCAATCTTCTTTTGATTTTATTCTCGGTTGGTTGATATTACAATACATCAGTTAATTAAGATTCGATCCCCCCTGGAAGACTAAAAGAATTCAGCTTTCCTGAAGAAAGTAAACTTTCGGAAGCATCTATCTCTATCACGCACTTCAATCCGCACATAAGACGATTCCTCTTTCTAAACTCAATTACGTAATAGTCCAGCTAGCTCATCTATGTCTGGCAGTTTCAGCCTTGGCCCACCAACTTCTTTTTAATCCAGGAGTTGCATGATAANCTTTCCTGAAAAAAGTAAACTTTCGGAAGCATCTATCTCTATCACGCACTTCAATCCGCACATAAGACGATTCCTCTTTCTAAACTCAATTACGTAATAGTCCAGCTAGCTCATCTATGTCTGGCAGTTTCAGCCTTGGCCCACCAACTTCTTTTTAATCCAGGAGTTGCATGATAAGAAAGCTCTCGATCTCAGCTAGCTTTAGTTAGTTAAATAGACAAGGAAACTCGTACTGCAACTATGCCAAGAAAAATATTGATTCCAATGCTGCAGAGACGGGTCTTGCTGATCGAACTAATGTACTTTAGGGATTCACCTAGCAGCTTTTAACAGGAAAGCTCCACCACTTCGAGAAATTCTTTCGCAACAGCTTGAACTGAATCGGGGCTATCAACGTGAACGAGAGGAAAACAAAGCCCATTACTCGATCAGGGGATCTAAGACACAGTTCTATTCACGAATGGAAATCTATAAAGGACATTAAGGGAGAGATGCTCTCTCTATCTCAGCTGCTTTCCCTACCAGGGGCACAAGAGGCACTTTTTGTCTAAAGCCTACTTCCTTTCTATAGGCAATTCCTTTTTCATGGTTTGTGCTGCAATAAGAAGGATGTTGCTATTCTAGGATGTGGCATTCCAGAAAGACTGACTTAAGACTTTATCATTCACACCGACCGGCTAGTGCGCTCTTACTTGGTATCAGATCTTTTCTAAATGAATTATTTGCCCTTCGACGGGAACTCGTACTACTTCTATCTACCTACGTCATTCTTTCTTTCATAAATCAAGCAATTTCCCACGGTCAAGCCTAGTAGAACTCCTAGTCTAACAAGACTAGCAAAGATGCTATCAGGCCTAGTTACCATAAGAATGGAAGGGAAAGCGAAGGATAGAGACCATTTCACAAGAGCTTCAAGAAGAGTGAATTGAATTAGCCGCGAGTGGCTGAACTGCAGGGATTTTTATTGTTGAGCCGGGTGAGCTACCTTAAAGGCAGCCTGGTATTCCTTATTATTGATAGCAGAGGAAATAGAACTCTGCCTTCTCCTTCGGTGGATTAGATAAGTTAGAGGACTTCCTTTATCTCTAATAATAGGGATCTAAGGAATTAGTGGGAAATTCAGAAAAGCAAAAATCCCACTATTAGAATATTGTTGAAAGAGGAGAGCCGGTCTTGAACACTAAGTGATGAGTGAATCTAGGCTCTTCAAGACCAGCCTTTCACTCATAAGAAGTGGGAATATTAGGCAATCGATGACTGGAATTTCTTAGAAAGCTTGCCTAATGCCTTATCTCTTCTGGATTCCATCTCACTCTATTTTGGTCCGAAGTCGATAGGAAGTGAAAGTCATTGAGGTAAGTTCCAATAGAGCTAGGTTCCGGGTATTCCTACATTGTTGTTTTTAGGTTAATCTTTGAACTCAACATTAAAGTACTGGAAGAGAATCTTTCTAAAAGGATGGGGATTTAGGTCTATTGCTTATGTCTGATTTGTTGAGGCTAGCTTGACTTCACTCACTTCAAAGAGAGAAAAAAAAGAATAAGAAAGGAGCGTAGCAGCCAGAAAGAGAAAGAAATCTGCTCTTCCGCTTAAGGCACCGAAGCCCCTGAGCAAATATCAATAGCAGTAGATTCAAGGGAAGTTCTTTCTATAGTAAGAGCCTATTCTGTCTTGCTTTCTAATTCAATGCCGCTGCTAGGGTGAGATAACTCCAAAAAACCCATCCACAATTCGGATTTCAGGCTGCAACTCGCCTCCATGAAGCCTAAATCGCTAGTAATCACCGCTCAGCTATAGGGCGTTGAATTCCTTCCAGGGCCTTGTACACACCACCCCTCTCCTTTTCTAGCTTCCCAGATTGAATTCCTCTACGAACAACTAAACTATTAGCCAAAGGTCTAGTGGAAACTGCTTAGTCGAGGGAAACTCCCCTTTTTGTCTCGTACCTCCGCTCCCAAGCTAACTAAGAGCGCTATTCATTCCTACGCCCCCTACCGAACCTTAAAATGAAACTTGAGATTCATTCTTCTCAAAAACAAGCAGTACCGAAGATAGTAAGAAATCCGAATAAAACCTTCCTGTTTTAGGGAAGAAGAAAGTACTGGATTAAGTAGGCAATCTTAGGACAATTCTTTTTCTTCATTAGGGCTTTTTGCCCCGAGTCGATCGAGGGAATTTCACTCCTAGCCCACAAGGGAAGGGCTTGTTTGTGACTAGTAGTAGCTGGCAACGGTCTTTGATGCATCTATTGGCTGAAGAGGCCTAAGACTAGTCTCTTTCCTCTCGTACCATGCCTGCTGAAAATTCTTTGCCTTTTCCCTTGAACCTGGCATGAATTCCTAAATCCATTTAACTCGACCAGGATCAACTCCTTTTATGCCCCAGGAAAAAGCAAAAAGTAAAGCAGTTATCGAGCCATAGCTAGTTTCACAGCTACCGATTCGCACCCGCGGGTCAAAGAAGACCAATAAAATCTCGATTCAGCATAAACAAGGGATGAGAGAGGCCTCACAAGGGCTCTTTCCCACTTAATAGATTCATTTCTTCGTTACGGCGGTTTTGGGTACCTGCCATTCAGAGATGCTATCAGAGTAGGAATGTTAGCCAAGTTCTCCTGCCTAGTTAAGATAATGCACCCCTTATCGCCCCACGACATCTGGTTAGGACACAAAGCTTATTCTATTCCTAAAATAGCGGATTCTATAACAGCATTCTGCCTTTTCGAAGACAGAGCACTCGTGGCACACACTTGGCCTTTTGCCTTAGAAAGAGTTCAACCCACTTGAAAGAGGAAAGGGGAGTAGGCATAGTACCGGAAAGTACGGATTCGGGGTTCATCCCTCAATCAAGCGCTACTTGAAAGTCAGGATAGATTCCACTCTCAGTTAGTACGTACCTTTTTTTTTAAGCAAGAACTCTTAATCGTTCGTATCCCATACCCATGGGCTACTTCACTGAGATGATGGTCGGAGTTTACAAGCTGTTTTGATAGAAGTAGGTTAAGAAACATAGGTGAAAGTTCTAGTAAAAGGAAAAGATTATATGGATGGAAAGAGGCCCGTCATTGCTTTCAAGTTTTCGACATTCAAAGTCAAACGATTCTTTGTTTAAGTTTAATAATAAAGTAAAGGAAATCAGACTGCTCTTCTCTCTTTCCTCTATTGAACTATGGAAAGCACTTTATAGTAGTGACACAGATTAACCACAACTTATGACTTTGCCAATAGGGAAAACGAAGGCTATCCCGTTCTGTTTGTTAAGACTTGCAAGAATCGGTAGGTTCTTTTAGTGCGCTTTGGTCCTTCTTACGGAGACTATCCTTTGTATAAGTTATGATCCATCCAAGGAATGAGCTTCCATAGAGTCAAATCCCGTGGATGACAAGGAAAAGATAGAATCTCACCCGACAACAACAGCTGATTCAATAGTACATGATCTTGGAAAGAACCTTTCATTTGATGCTTATGATTCAACTCCCAGACAACCAAGGAAGTATGCGCGAAGATAGGGTTAGCCCCTGTGGCAAGCATTATCCTGGAATGATTATCCAGGAACTGGAAGATGGTTGGCATGACACGCCTAAATCCCCCACAACCAATCCACAATGCTTCAGGCGACTTGAGCAACCTTTGAAGGAGCTCGGCCTTGTTCACCGTTTCAGCTATGTATCCCGCTTTTTCCTCGAGGGGAGCCGAGATTTGAAATATGTGGGCCTTCATAGCCTTAAGTCAATCTATCCAAAGATCCTACCCTATAATATATTCAGCTAAAGCTATGCTTGGAAGATTTCTTTCCCAATCATAAATCCGAGCTTACTATTGAATCACGAAAGGCACTTTTTCTCACTATCTATTCAATTCCAACTTCATGCTCACTTATGAAATGAAGCTAATAAGGCCACAAATAGAGCATGAAGTCCATTGGCATGAGAATCAAGTGAAGTAGAGACATAAGTAGATCCAAAGCAAAGAAGCAAGACGACTACTTCTATTCCTCTCCTTAGACCGACAGTACTACAAGACAGAAATAAGGCGATTATTACCTAATATAATAATGTGAATTATAAAAATAATACCTTACAAACAAGGTAGATTAATTGCCAAGACTATCTCGACCTTACCCTTACACTCAGCTTAGAGCATTTAATCTCCATTTCACCCCTCAGAAAGAGATAAAGCACTAGGGGAATGAAATCCTGCGCCTAGAAGGAAACGTAGGGGAAATATCCCTTTCATGACTAAAGGAAAGGGTAATCGTTATACACCACTTACCACATTCACCACTTCCAAAGAAATAATTCAAGGACTGGACTAGCAACCTCTCTGCTTCCTATACGTAGGAAATGATCCCAATGAAGCCAATGGCGAGACAAAAGGAACCACAGGATTGATTATTCCCTTGGGCCTATTCTCACTCCCTCAACAAAGAAATTCAAATCAACACTTTAAGCAGGAGTCTAGCCAAGGCTAGTACACTAGAATTCAAATGTCTGTTCTATTCTAAGGCTCGGACGTGGAGCTGGCTCTATTAATCGATAAGCACCAGTTTCTTACCCACGGACACCTAAGGCTTCTAGGCAAGTGCATAAAGAGAGAGGCGAGGTAGCTTCCAGAAAGATAGAGTTATCACACAAAGGCAAAATGACTAAGATCTTGCTTAATCAGAAAATAGAATGCTATTGTTGAACTGGGGAGGTAGAAGAAAAGACATGTAGGGCTGATAGAATAAAACTCGCTCTAAGGGACCCCAACTAGATAGGAATCTTCTGCCTATAAGGAGTCAGCTGGCACCTTCTTAAAGCACCTGCCCAGCTTTCTTCCTTTGCCTTCCCTAACTCTTCTGAGAAGAAAGGGGATCCTGTGCAAAGAAAGCCTCTAACAAGAGGATGCGGGCTGATAACTCTAAAAAATTTGATATCGAATACTTTCAAAAAAGGCTGCATTGCAATAGCATAAAAAGATGTCACAGAGAAAAGCCTAGAACGTATGCTTTGACTGGATTGATAGCTCTTTTCTCTTATACCTATTCCAAGCTGATAGAATGTGCATAGTAGTCCAACTCCGTTCGCCGTTCCCACCCGAGAATCACTTTACTCCAGCGCCTCGTCAGTCTTCTTGCATCATTTCCAGCTTTGAAAGTCAACTAACCTTTGCGCCAAGCCTACTTGTGAACAGAAGAGTCGTCGGGCTATTGCAGAGTGAATGAAGGTGTCTTGTCTTGGCCTAGGTCTACTTGTGTCAACACCCATAAAGTGCCAAATATTGTATATAATGTGATTATTGTATCTATTGATTTTTTTGAATAAAAAGTATATGTACTTTATTTAGTATTTAATCTGGAGGTTTCTCTTTTTCCTCAGGGAAAAGGATATACCTTTGCCATTTCCTTGCGCTAACTATCCACTCCTCTTTTTACATTTTATCATCATCATTTCTATTTCTTTTCTGTTCTAATTTGAATTCCAGATTTGGAATCTCTTTTCCTTCTTTGGCTCTCTTTTCTTTATTGATTATCTAATAGACTTCTCTCTTTAGATAGATTTTTCTTTTCATAATGTTTCCTTATGTGTTTTCGTTTTTTCTAAAGCAGCATTCTCCCTTCTATCTATCTTGAATTGAATGATGGAACTTTCTCCCCGAGCTGCGGAACTAACAAGTCTATTAGAAAGTCGAATTAGCAACTTTTACACCAATTTTCAAGTGGATGAGATCGGTCGAGTGGTCTCAGTTGGAGATGGAATTACATGTGTTTATGGATTGAATAAGATTCAAGCTGGGGAAATGGTTGAGAATGCGAATGTAGGAATTGTTGTCTTTGGTAGTGATACTGCTATTAAAGAAGGAGATCTTGTCAAGTGCAGTAGATCTATTGTGGATGTTTTTGCGGGAAAGGCTATGCTAGGTCATGTGGTCGATGGCTTGGGAGTACCTATTGATGGAAGGGGGGCTCTAAATGATCACGAGCGAAGATGTGTCAAAGCGAAAGCCCCTTGTATTATTGAACGTAAATTTGTGCACCAGCCTATGCCAACAGGGTTAAAAGTGGCAGATAGCCTGGTTCCTATAGGTCGTGGTAAACGAGAACTTATAATCGGGGACCGAAAAAATGGAAAAACTGGTATTGNTATTAAAGAAGGAGATCTTGTCAAGTGCAGTGGATCTATTGTGTATGTTTTTGCGGGAAAGGCTATGCTAGGTCATGTGTTCGATGGCTTGGGAGTACCTACTGATGGAAGGGGGGCTCTAAATGATCACGAGCGAAGATGTGTCAAAGCGAAAGCCCCTGGTATTATTGAACGTAAATTTGTGCACCAGCCTATTCCAACAGGGTTAAAAGTGGCAGATAGCCTGGTTCCTATAGGTCGTGGTAAACGAGAACTTATAATCGGGGACCGAAAAACTGGAAAAACTGGTATTGCTATTCATACCATATTAAACCAAAAGAAACTGAACTCAAGGTCTACCTCTGAGAGTGAGACATTGTATTATTTCTATGTAGCGATTGGACAAAAACGCTCAATTGTGACACAATTAGTTGAAATTCTTTCAGAAGCAAATGCTTTGGAATATTCTATTCTTGTAGCAGCCATCGCTTCGGATCCTGCCCCTCTAAAATTTTTGGCCCCATATTCTGGGTGTGCCATGGGGGAATATTTTCGCGATAATGGAATGCACACATTAAAAATCTATGATGATCTTAGTAAACAAGTGGTGCATATCGACAAATGTCATTATTATTACGCCGACCACCAGGTCGTGAGGCTTTCCCAGGGGATGTTTTATATTTACATTACTTTCTCTTAGAAAGAGCGGCTAAACGATCGGACTAGATAGGCACATGTTGCTTGACTTCCTTACCCGTCATTGAAACACAAGTTGGAGACGTATCGGACTATATTCCCACCAATGTGATCCCCATTACTGATGGAACAATCTGTTTGGAAACAAAGCTCTTTTATCGTGGTATTAGACCTGTGATTAACATCGGCTTATCTGTCAGTCGCGTCGGGTCTACCACTCAGTTGAAAACTATGAAACACGTTTGCGGTGGTTCAAAACTAGAATTGGCACAATATCGCGAAGTGGCGGCCCTTGCTCAATTTTGCTCAAACCTTGATGCTGCGACTCAGGCGTTACTCAATAGAGGTGCAAGGTTGACAGTAGTACTGAAACAACCACAGTATGCACCACTGCCAATTGAAAAAGAAATTCTAGTCATTTATGCAGCTG
>AWOL01S0011400.1:0-10462 GCA_000715115.1 Nicotiana otophora | reverse complement strand
CTTGGTCCAGGACGCATTAGATAAGGTGAAATTGATTCAGGAGCGGCTTCACACGGCGCAGTCGAGGTAGAAGAGCTACACGGATAGGAAGGTCTGTGATGTGTCTTTTATGGTTGGGGAGAAGGTTTTGCTGAAGGTATCACCCATGAAGGGTGTTATGAGGTTTGGGAAGAGGGGCAAGTTGAGCCCCCAGTTTATTGGGCCTTTTGAGGTACTTCAGAGGATAGTAGAGGTGGCTTATAAGCTTGCCTTGCCACCCAGCTTGTCGAGTGTGCATCTAGTATTTCATGTTTCCATGCTCCGGAAGTCTATTGGAGATCCTTCCCATATTTTGGATTTCAGTATAATTCTGTTGGAGGGTGATATGACTTATGATGTAGAGCCGGTGGCTATTTTGGATTGGCAGGTTCGAAGGTTGAGGTCAAAGGATATAGCTTTAGTGAAGGTGCAATGGAGAGGTCAGCCTGTGGAGGAGGCCAATTGGGAGACCGAGCGGGAGATGAGGAGCAGATATCCATGCCTATTCGAGACTCCAGGTATGTTTCTAGATCCGTTCGAGGATGAACAGATGTTTAAGAGGGGGAGGATGTAACGACCCGGCCGGTCGTTTCGAGAGTTATAGCCCCGTTTTCCCCATTTCTACTTCTTTTTGTGTTATTCAGCTATATTATGTTATATCGGCCGAGTTGGTTCGGGACCGGAGTGGTTTCAGAGTGAATTGAGACAGTCTCTTAAGTAGAAACTTATATTGGAAAAGTCAACTAGATGTTGACCTATGGGTAAACGATCTCGGATTTATATTTTGATGGTTCTGTTAGCTCCGTTAGGTGATTTTGGACTTAGGAGTGCGTCCGGAATGTGATTTGGAGGTCCGTGGTAGAATTAGGCTTGAATTGGCGAAATTGAAAATTTGGCGATTTCGGTCGGCAGTGGAAAATTTGATACCGGGGGCCGGGTTTGAGCCAATTTCGGGTTTTGGTCTACTTTTGTAGCTTTTCTTGTGGAATTAATTCCATTAGCGCATATTGATGGTATTGTACTGATTGTGAATAGATTCAGAGCATTTGGAGGCCTAGTCTAGAGGCAAGAGCATTGCGGGGTAAAGATTTGGCCGGTTTGAGGTAAGTAACGATTGTAAATCTAGTCCTGAGGGTATGAAACACCAGATTTTGTATCATTCTACTATTGTTAGTGATGCATATGCTAGGTGACGGGTGTGTGGGCGTGCACTGTTGGGGATTGTGACTTGGTCCATCCCGTAGCAACTGTAAAGTTGCATATTTTGCTGAAACTATATGATATTTATATGTTTTAGAAAGAGTTCTGTAAATTGGGCTGAATGCCATGTTTGGGCCTTGCGCCAGTGCTGTTTGGACCCTTAGGCGCTTTTTCTTACCATCCTCTCATTGTTTTCGATTGAAAATCCATACTCAGTAATGTTTATACTTGTTTAACGCATAAGTCAGTTTTATGACTCTATTTTGATGCATATAAATGTTTTGGGCCGAATGCCCTGTTTTACTGAAATGCCCGAGTGGCTCGAGAGGTTTATGACTGAGCGAGGCCGAGGGCCTAATTTGTGAGGTTGAGTGTGGATTGGGTCTGTCCGCCTACAACATACTTTATTATTATAGCACGTGAGTTGTCCGTGCAGCACGTGAGTTGTCCATGCAGATTATAGCGCTTGGGCCGAAGGAGCCCCTCCAGAGTCTGTACACACCCCCAGTGAGCACAGGTACCTACTGAATGCGAGTGCCGAGTGCCGAGTGCTGAGTGACTGGGTGGCATGAGTGATTGTGAGGTATGCCCAAGTGGCAAGAGTGATTGTGAGGTATGCCCGAGTGGCAAGAGTAATTGTGAGGTATGCCCGAGTGGCACGAGTGACTATGAGGTTTGCCCGAGGGGCTGTATATGAGTGATGTTTTGCCCGAGGGATTGTTTATGATTTCACCATTTTGCTCACCTTCACATTTTTCCTCTGTTTGAAAACTGTTGAAAAATATCTTCAAATGATTTTTACTGGAACTGGGTTTAAACGAGATATTTTGATTCAAATATGATTTTAAAAGCATGTGGTATTTTACTGAGTTTTCCTGATATAAATGTTATATGCTTTATTGTTCGTCACTACTGCTCAGTCTTTATTTATTGTTGTTACTTACTGAGTTGGCCTACTCACGTTACTCCCTGTACCTTGTGTGCAGATTCAGGTGTAGCTGGATACAGTAGCGGTTATTGATTGTTCTGGCTGCAGATTTTCTTGGAGATAGCAAGGTAGCTGTTTGGCGATCGCAGCCCCTGCTCTTCTCCCTCTTATCTTCCTCTAGTTGTATTTAGTTATATTTCAGGCTGAGTTAGCCTTGATATTGTTACACAAATTGTAGTAGATGCTCATGACTAGTGTCACCCTGATATCGGGCTTTTCCTACCGCACTTTTATTTTGATTGGAACACCTTTATGAAGGTTTTTAATGTTAAATAACATTGAAATTATCTTTGAAATGAAAATATCGGTTTGTTTTTAAAATGAGTCGGCTTACCTAGTTCCACGATAGGCGCCATCACGACAGGGGTTAGTTTGGGTCGTGACAAATATGAAGTACAAAAGATTTAAAATTATATATTCTGATATTTCCTATCTCACAACATAGAAAATTATGATCTTATTACGAATATTATATTAAGATAATTTATGTGCATGCTAGAGAGATTAATGTTACTTGATGAGTTTGTTTCACAACAATAAAGTAAATATGAGATTTTAGTCCTTAAAGAAGTTAAGAAATGAGTCATGTGCATATTTTGTACATCTTTTTCCATTTGAAAGCACTGCTAGGGTGAGGTATTATTTTTGCGTAAATTAGTTTAGTAATGATAATATAAAATTTACTATAGTAGATTCCACTTAAATTGAAAAGTAAATCAAAGTCTCTCTCGAGCAAAAGATTATAAATGGAGAAGCACATTCCGAGTGTAAGAGCAGCAAATGGCATGAATATCCAAGTCTTGAGAGTACAAAGGAGTAGCAAAACGGCTGGATTCATGATTAGGGACATGAGAAAATATATGATCGTCTCCCAGCATGCGCCTAACGATCTAATCTCTTAAGCGTATGATTCTTCAGTCCACTCAGAAGGCCCCGAGAATATTGAATAGCATCCTATGAGGGGTATGGAAAATTCTATGCCAACATAGGCACTCTTTTGGCTCAGTTGAAAGATATGGTCTTCTACCAAAAGGAAGAGACCCAGCAAGGAAACTTGAAAAAATTTGAGAAAACTAATATCAGGTTTCATATGCTATATTTTCGTTAATAAATATTGATATATACAAAGAAAACCTAAATAAGAAAGAAATGAAGAAGTAAATGTGCTAAAATCATGACTAAATATGCCGAGACTAGTATCTTCTGTCGGCTGATGAATCTGTTACTCGGATAAGTGAATCCAACAACTCTAACTCGAACAACTCCGGCAATGAGTGGAGCGACAAATGAGGCATTATAGGTGTATCTAGCTGATTGCAGAATTAATGGTCCAAAGAATAGTATTGAGTCTAAGCCCAACACTTGCTGAAAAATTTGAGCCACTATGTTAAGCAGTAAAAGGGGCGAGTGTGATAATTTCTTTCTTTTTCTCTTGCCTTCATTTTTCACCATGCCTGCTAACAGCTGCAGCTCTACTTCTGCTCCACATTTCCTGATCATCTTAAGGGTAGATATTTCTTCATCCATACACCCTTTCTTAATAAGAAACCACGAAGTCTCACTAAGAAAGAAAGACAATACAAGAAGTGGAAAAGCCAAAAACCTGTTACTGGCAAATAACCATCTCCAACCATAACGGAAGTTGTGAGATGCTATCATGTTTACTGCTTTCGTGCTAGTACATCCCCATAGCACCATGGAGTTATAAGTAAGCGAAATCCACTTTGGCACCTTATTTCCAACATTAGTCTCACTCAATATAATCTGAATCACCTACAGGATTTTGTTTAAGTGTGACATGCAATATGAAGCACAAAAAATTTAAAACTATATATTCTGATATTTCCTATCTCACAACATAGAAAATTATGATCATATTACCAATATTATATTGAGAGGATTTATGTGCATGCTGGAGAGATTAATGTTACATGATGAGTTTGTTTTACAACAATAAAGTAAATATAAGATTTTAGTCATTAAAGAAGTTAACAAATAAGTCATGTGCAAATTTTGTGCATTTGTTTCCTTTTGAAAAAACTGCTAGGGTGAGGTATTATTTTTGCGTAAGTTATTTTAGTAATTATTATATATGCATAATGCTAGTATAAAATTTACTATAGTATATTCCAATTAAATAGAAATGATAATCTAAGTCTCTCTCGGGCAAAAATTTATAAATTAAGAAGCACATTCCCAGTGTTAGAGCAGCAAATGGCATGAATATCCAAGCCTTGGGAGCACAAAGAAGCAGTAAAATGGCTAGATTCATGATTAGGGACATGAGCAAAGATATGCTCGCCTCCCAGCATGCGCCTAACGCTCTAATCTCTTCAACGTATGATTATTCAGTCCACTCAGAAGGTCCCAAGAACATTGCACAGCAGCCTATGAGGGAGGTGGAAAATTCCATGCCAACATAGGCACTCCTTTGGCTCAGTTGATAGATATGGTCTTCTACCAAACGGAAAAGACCCGGCAAGGAAACCTGGAAACATCTGAGAAAACATTTATCAAGTAGCCTATGCTAAATTTCAGTTAATAAAAATTGATATATATAAAGAAACACTAAATAAGAAAGAAGTGAAGAAGTACATGTGCTAAAATCATGCCTAAACATGCCGAGACTAGAGTCCTCTGTCAGCCGAAGAAGCTGTAACTCGGATAAGTGAGTCCAACAACTCCAGCTCGAACAAATTCGGCAATGAGCGGAATGACAAATGAGGCTTTATAGGTGTATCTAGCTGATTGCAGAAGTAATGGTCCAAAGAATAGTAATGAGTATAAGCCTAACAATTGCTGGAATATTTGAGCCACTATGTTAAGCAGTAAAAGGAGAAAGTGTGATAATTTCTTCCTTTTCCTCTTGCCTTCATTTTCCATCATGCATGCCAACAGCTGCAGCTCTACTTCTGCTCTACATTTCCTCATCATATTAAGCGTAGCTATTTCCTCATCCATACGCCCTTTCGTAATAAGAAACTACAAGTTTTCACTAAGAAAGAAAGACAATACGAGAAGTGGCAAAGCCAAAAACCTGCTACACGCAAATGACCATCTCCAACCAATGCTGCCACTGCCATGTTTACTGCTTTCGTGCTAGTACTTCCCATAGCACCATGGAGTTATAAGTATGGCAAATCCACTTTGGCACCTTATTTCCAACAATAATCTCACTCAATATAATGTGAATCACCTGCAAGATTGTAACTTGTTTAAGTGTTACATGCAATATGAAGCACAAAAGATTTTAAACTATATATTATGATATTTCTTATTTGACAACATAGAAAATTATGATCTTATTACGAATATTATATTGAGAGAATTTATGTGCATGCTAGAGAGATTAATGTTGCTTGATGAGTTTCTTTCACAACAATAAAGTAATATGAGATTTTAGTTCTTAAAAAGTTAAGAAATGTGTCATGTGCGTATTTTGTGCATCTTTTTCCATTTGAAAGCACTGCTAGGGTGAGATATTATATTTGCGTAAATTATTTTTGTAATGATAATATGTGCATAATGCTTGTATAAACTTTTGTTTAGTAGATTCTAATTAAATACAAAAGAAAATAAAAATCTCTCTCGGGCAAATATTTATAAATTAAGAAGTACATTCCCAGTGTCAGAGCAGCAAATGGCATGAATATCCAAGCCTTGAGAGCAAAGGGAAGCAGCAAAATGGCTGGATTCATGTTTAGGGACATGAGAAAAGATATTCTCGTCTACCACTCTAATCTCTTCGGCGTATGATTCTCTAGTCCACTCAGAAGGCCCTGAGAACATTGAATAGCAGCCTATGAGGGGGATGACAAATGCCATGCCAACATAGTCACTCTTTTGGTTTAGTTTAAAGAAATATGGTCACCTTCCAAACGGAAGAGACCCAACAAGGAAACTTGGAATAATTTGAGAAAAGTGATATCAAGTTACATATGCTATATTTTAGTTAATAAAATTGATATATATAAATAAAACCTAAATAATAAAGAAATGAAGAAGTACATGTGCTAAACGCATGCCTAAACAAGCCGCGACTAGAGTCCTCCATTGGCCGAAGAAGCTGTAACTCGGATAAGTGAGTCCAACAACTCCAACTCGAACAACTTTGGCAATGAGTTGAGCGATAAAGGAGACATTATAGGTATATCTAGATGACTGTAGAAGTAATGGTCCAAAGAATAGTACTGAGTCTAAGCCCAACACTTGCTGGAAAGTTTGAGCCACTATGTTAAACAGTAAAAGGGGCGAGTGTGATAGTTTCTTCCTTTTCCTTTTGCCTTCATTTTACATCATGCCTACCAACATCTGTAGCTCTGCTTCTGCTCCACATTTCCTCAAAATCTTAAGGGATGCTATTGCCTCCTCCATACGCCCTACTTAATGAGAAACCACGGGGTCTCACTAAGAAAGAAAAATAATACAAGAATTGGCAAAGCCAAAAACCTGCTACTTGCAAATGACTATATGAGAACGGAAGTTGTGAGATATTCCCATGTTTATTGCTTTCGTGCTAGTACCTCCCCATAGCACCATGGAGTTACAAGAAAGGAAAATCCACTTTGGTGCCTTTCCAACATTAATCGCACTCAATATAATGTGAATCACCTGCAAGATTGTAACTTGTTTAAGCAGAACATGCAATATGATGCACAAAAGATTTTAAACTATATATTATGATATTTCCTATTTCACAACATATCAAATGCAAATAATGGTTGGTTGGATTATACTATACTTGAACACTCATATTTCCTGAAACTAATTTGGCACAAGCCAAAGGAGAAATGATGAAACGTACATTAAGTCATCCTCCACGAATAGGGAATGGATATATTTCAAAGTAAATAAATCTTATTACGAATATTATATTAAGAGAATTTTTTGCACGCTACAAAGATTAATGTTACTTGATGAGTTATTTTCACAACAATAAAGTAAATATGAGATTTTAGTCCTTAAAGAAGATAACAAATGAGTCATAAGCAAACTCGGCCAAAGGCAATAATCGATCCCACTACCCTCCAAAGTCAATGATACATGCCCTAAGCATATCCTCCAAGATCTGAACCATCCGCTCGGATTGCCCACCGTTCTGCGGATGAAAGGCTGTGCTGAGCTCTACTCGAGTCCACAACTCACTCTGTACTACCTTCCAGAAATGCGAAGTAAACTGAGGATCTCAAATAAGTTAATAAAAATTGATATATATAAAGAAAACCTAAATAAGAAAGAAAAGAAGAAGTACATGTGCTAAAATCATGCCTAAACATGCCGAGACTGGATTCCCCCGTCGGCCGATGAAGCTATAACTCTGATAAGTGAGTCCACCAACTACAGCTCGAACAACTCCGGCAATGAGCGCAGCGACAAATGAGGCATTATAGGTATATCTAGCTAATTGCAGAAGTAATGGTCTAACGAATAGTAGTGAGTCTAAGCCTAACACTTTCTGGAAAATTGGAGCCAATATGTTAAGCGGTAAAAGCGGCGAGTGCGATAATTTCTTCCATTTCCTCTTTCCTTCATTTTCCATCATTCCTGCCAACAGCTGCAGCTCAGCTTCTGCTCCACATTTCTTCAACATCTTAAGGGAAGCTATTTACTCATCCATACGCCCTTTCTTTATAAGAAACCACGAGGTCTCACAAAGAAAGAAAGACAATACAAAAAGTGGCAAAGCCAAAAACCTGCTACAAGAAAATGACCATCACCAACCATAACAAAAGTTGTGAAATACTGCCATGTTTACTGCTTTCGTGCTAGTAATTCCCCATAGCAACATGGAGTTATAAGTAAGGGAAATCCACTTTGGCACCTTATGTCCAACATTAATCTCACTCAATATAATATGAATCACCTGCAAGATTGTAACTTTTTAAAGTATGACATGCAATATGAAGCACAAAAGATTTAAAACTATATATTTTAATATTTCCTATCTCACAACATAGAAAATTATGATCTTATTACGAATATTATATTGAGAAATATTATGTACATGCAAGAGAGATTAATGTTACTTGACGAGCTTTTGTCACATCAATAAAGTAAATATGATATTTTAGTCCTTAAAGAAGTTAAGAAATGAGTCATGTGCATATTTTGTGCATCTTTTTCCATTTGAAAGCACTGGTAGGGTGAGGTATTATTTTTGCATAAATTATTTTAGTAATGATAATATTTGCATAATGCTAGTATAAACTTTAGTATAGTAGATTCCAATTAAATAAAAAAGAAAATCAAAGTCTCTCTAGGGAAAATATTTATAAATTGAGAAGCACATTCCTAGTGTCAGAGCAACAAATGCCATGAATATCCAAGCCTTGAAAGCAGAAAGGAGTAGCTAAACTGCTGGATTCATGATTAGGGACATGAGCAAATATATGCTCGTCTCCCAGCATGCGCCTAACGCTCTAATCTCTTCAGCGTATCATTCTTCAGTCCACTCAGAAGGCCCCGAGAACATTGAATAGCAGCCTATGAGGGGTATAAAAAATTCCTTGCCAACATAGGCACTCTTTTGGCTCATTTGAAAGATATGATCTTCTACCAAATGGAAGAGACCTAGCAAGGAAACCTGGAAAAATTTGAGAAAACTAATATCAAGTTACAAACGCTATATTTCAGTTAACAAAAATTGATATATACAAAAAATACTAAATAAGAAAGAAATGAAGAAGTACATGTGCTAAAATCATGACTAAACATGCCGAGACTAGAGTCTTCCGTCGGCCGAATAAGTTGTTACTCGGATAAGTGAGTCCAACAACTCCAGCTCGAACAACTTCGGCAATGAGCGGAGCGACAAATGAGGCATTATAGGTGTATCTAGCTGATTGAAGAAGTAATGGCCTAAAGAATAGTATTTAGTCTAAGCCCAATAGCTGCTGGAAAATTTGAGCCACTATGTTAAGCAGTAAAAGGTGCGAGTGTGATAGTTTCTTCCTTTTCCTCTTGCATTCATTTTCCATCATGCCTGCAAACAGCTGCAGCTCTTCTTCTGCTCCACATTTCCTCATCATCTTAAGGGTAGCTATTTCCTCATCCATACGCCCTTTCTTAATAAGAAACCATGAGGTCTCACTAATAAAGAAAGATAATACAAGAAGTGGAAAAGCCAAAAACCTGCTACAGGCAAATGACCATCTCCAACCATAACGGAAGTTGTGAGATGCTGCAATGTTGACTGCTTTCGTGGTAATACTTCCCCATAGCACCGTGGCATTTTAAGTAAGGGAAATCCACTTTGTCACCTTATTTCCAACATTAATGTTACTCAATATAATATGAATCATCTGCAAGATTGTAAATTGTTTAAGTGCGACATGCAATATGAAGGACAGAAGATTTAAAACTACATATTCTGATATTTTCTGTCTCACAACATAGAAAATTATGATCTTATTACGAATATAATATTGAGAGAAGTTATGTGCATGCTAGAGAGATTAATGTTACTTGATGAGTGTTTTGCACAACAATAAAGTAAATATAAGATTTTAGTCCATAAAGAAGTTAAGAAATGAGTCATGTGCATATTTTGTGCATCTTTTTCCATTTGAAAGCACTGCTAGGGTGAGGTATTATTTTTGCGTAAATTATTTTAGTAATGATAATATGTGCATAATGCTAGTATAAAGTTTACTATAGTAGATTCCACTTAAATAGAAAAGAAAATCAAAGTCTCTCTCGTGCAAAAATTTATAAATCGCGAAGGACATTCCCAGTGTCAGAGCAGCAAATGACATGAATATCCAAGCATTGAGAGCACAAAGGAGCAGCAAAACGGCTGGATTCATGATTAGGGACATGAGCAAATATTTGATCGTCTCCCAGCATGCGTCTAACGCTCTAATGTCTTCAGCGTATGATTCTTTAGTCCACACAGAAGGCCCCGAGAATATTGAATAGCAGCCTATGAGGGGTATAAAAAATTCCTTGACAACATAGGCACTCTTTTGGCTCAGTTGAAAGATATGGTCTTCTACCAAACGGAAGAGACCTAGCAAGGAAACCTGAAAAAAATTGAGAAATGAAGTTATATACGCTATATTTCCGTTTATAAAAATTGATATAAACAAAAAAAACCTAAATAAGAAAGAAATGAAGAAGTATATGTGCTAAAATCATGACTAAACATGCCGAGACTAGAGTCTTCCGTCGGCCGAAGAAGTTGTTACTCGGATTAGTGAGTCCAGCAACTCCAGCCCGAACAACTCCGGCAATGAGCGGAGCGACAAATGAGGCATT
>AWOL01S0011396.1:26362-46908 GCA_000715115.1 Nicotiana otophora | reverse complement strand
GAATAGAGATAATACATATTTTCATTAATTAGACGAAAATGTGTTCATGTCTACAATACCAATTCATTTCCAATAGTTTCATCAGTTTTAAAGTCTCAAATGGACAAGTAATACATCCACAACATAACATAATTTGTCTTTCCCCAGCACCAATACACATTCCACATTATGTCTACGGAGCCTCTATAGATAAAGAAGAGTACAATGATAATGCCGGCAACAAGGCCCCGGCTATACCTCAAACCGAATACACAAAGAACAAAAAATACATGATTCCGGGATGAAGTGGGGCTCACCAAGTCAGCTGGGAAGAAAGTGCACTACTATCACTGATCAATATCTCCTCCTGTGGAACCATCTGCATCCATTGAAAGATGCAGCGCCCCTGGCAAAAGGGACGTTAGTACTGTCGAATAGCACTAGTATGTATGACTAAACACCCTCTCAATAGAATGACAAATAATAGAAATAAGATTATCATAATATCAATGAAAGCTTTAATTAACATCAAACCTTAATTTAGGATCCAGACAGTGTTCAAATTAATTTTCATATCTCACATTGGGAGATTTTTAGTATCAATATACCATTGTCCACAATACCAGTACCATTATTCACCATACCAATACCACTATTCACAATACTATTATTCACAAAACCAGACCGCACTCTTAGCATGGAGTCCGATCACGACCCGATCGGCTAGGCTATCTCAGTAGAGACATCAACCACAATTTCTCTCAATATCAATACCACCGTCTTTAACACGGAGTCCGATCACGACCCGATCGGCTAGGCTATCCATTAGGGACATCGACCACAATCACAATTTCAATTACAATTTCCAGCACAATCACCACCATGTGTGCGGCATAGTATCCGATCACGATCCGACCAGCTAGGCTGTCTTATTTGAGACATCAACCTTTTTATATCAATCATCGGATTTCATATTACTTTCACATCTTTACATTTCATTGGCACTAATGGCCATAATTATAAGGTCATTCTTGGCACGTTGGCCATATTCAGTATTTCATTCTCACCTTATCAATTTCAAATATCATTATCATCATCAACAACAAATACAACTCAAATCAAGGTGTGTAGTACACATGTGAGCAATTTAGAGTCTAAGGCACATAGAGATATTTCACAAATTTGGCATAATAGCCTTCATTTGAACTTGACTTAAAGTCGAAACATTATCAATGCACAACCCGTATTTTAACACATTCTCAATTGGTAACATAACATGAATAAAGCATTTGGGATGCTTGTTGAACATATATCTTTCAACCCAATCTTACTCGGAATAGCCAGTTTTATAATGAATCACTCGGGACTTATATAATTTACATGAATATCGTGGGATTCAATTCTAAGAGAAGAGTTTAGCCATCATACCTCACTTGAGCTTCCTTACACTCTAAATATTTCGAAATTCTTAGCAACTTCAATCTATTGTAGAAATATAACAAATTGAATCAAAATTAGGAAGATGATCACGGTTCGAGCTCATTTGAGCATTTTATCAAACACTAAGTGTGCATTAAGGTTCCAAGGTCCTTTTATGGAGAATTCCACCATCCCACAACCCAATCTTTATCATTTTTAGCTCAACAATCTTCCTACACCCTTTGATAACACATGCATGTAAAATAAACAACTCTCATGCCTAAACATTATCTTACTAGTTACCCATTTTCAGAAAATTTCGAAATTAGGGTTTAGGGTGTAGAATCTTACCTCTAGGATGAAGACCTAGTGAGCTTCCCTTCTTAATCTTCCAAAACTTGAACAAGAATTGAAGAAAAAATATTGAAGAACACCTTCTCACTCTAGGGCACTCTCTCTCACTCTAGAATATCAGATTATGTCTCAAAAATGGCCCAAAGAGTATATTTAACAAAATAGGGTCGAGTTTTAAAAACCCAAAAATGGAGCTCCGAAATAAGGTATGTGATCGCATATTCGATCGCATAACAGATATGCGGACCGCATATCAGTCACATAATTAGTTACAAAATAGCCAAAAGAACTGTCTATGTATGCGGTCGCATAGTTTCTTCCAACTGACCTAATTAACTGCCTCACTCTGCGGCCATTATGCGGTCTGCAGAGTGGTTCTGCAGTCGCATAATGGACCACAGAAATGCACTTTTCCGCCAAAAAATTTCCTTTACTTTCCGGTGCATTGTTCAACCCAAAAGGTCCGAGCCGCGGCGAGCTTTCTACAATCCTCAAATATGCAAGCCTAGTCCGGCACCATGAAACATTATTTTCTTGGCAAATTTTACCGGGCTTTACACTTAAGTACTTCGAAATTTTTCGGGGTGTTACAGTAGCGACTGTGGCATACTCATACTACACTTCTGCACATTTTTGTGCAGAGTCAGGTATTGAAGATAACGGACTTGAGCAGAGTTAAAGCGGGATCGTAAGGATTCAAGGTAGAGCTGCTTGGTCGTCACAGTCCCTTGGAGTCTTTTTATTTCATTGTACTGTTAATTTGTAATCAAACAGTATTGTATATTCGATCCTCGTGATCAATCCATGTATTCAGTTAGAGTTTGTGACTCAGTACTACCAGTCTTGGGAGGTTTTATATTCATATTTATTCCGCTGTCAGTTTTGTTACTTATTTAATTCAGAAACAAATGGCTTCAAAATGTAATAGAAATAGGCTTATCTAGTCTCTAAGACTAGGTGTCATCACGACGCCTGTGGTGGGATTTTGGATCGTGACAAGTTGGTATCAGAGCTCTAGGTTCATAGGTTCTACGAGTGACGAACGAGTCTAGTAGAGTCTTGCGGATCGGTACGGAGACGTCTGTACTTATCTTCGAGACGCTACAGAACTGTTAGGAAGTTTCCATTTCTTTCATTCCTGTGGTGCAGAATTTGTTGAATTTTGAATTTAAACCTTTGTATCTCCATTCTCTCACAGATGGTGAGGAAGCGTGCTACCGGGTTAGCTGAGCAGGCATCCGCACATACTGCTAGGGCAGCAAGAGGCCGAGGCCGAGATAGAGGTCAAAGAAGGGCACGTGCTGCGACTAGAGCACATGTCAGAATAACAGTTGAGGAGCCACCAATAGCTCCAGTTGGGGGACAGGTACCAGAAGCACCTGTTGTTACCCCAGAAGTTCAGGAGACTTTAGCACAGTTCTTGAGTATGTTTGGTACATTAACTCAGGCGGGATTGATCTCTGTTGCACCAAACATTCAACAGATTGGGGGAGTAGCTCAGACTCCTACCACAACTCCAGAGCAACAGGTTCACGCTGGTCAGGTTCTAGGTGCAATACCGGTACAACCTATTATTCCGGTTCGTCCTGAGGTCAGGCCAGAGGCATCACAAGAAGAACAAAAGAGACTTGAAAGGTTTAAGAGGTATAGTCCACCTACTTTTAGTGGCACAACTACGGAGGATGCCTAAGAATTTCTAGAAAATTGTCATCATATTCTCCGCACCATGGGTATTGTGGAAGTGAGTGGAGTTGCCTTTACTACATTTCAACTGTCAGGCACGGTGTATCGGTGGTGGCAAATCTATGAAGAAGGTAGACCAGCTGATGCCACACCACCAACTTGGGCTCAATTTTCGAAAATATTCTTCAAGGAGTTTGTTCCCCAGACTCTCAGAGATGCGTGGCGCACAGAGTTTGAACGGTTACGTCATGGCACTATGACAGTGTCAGAATATGCTATCAGGTTCAGTGAGTTAGCCCGTCATGCACCTATCTTAGTTCTGACAATCAGAGAACGGGTCCGCAGATTCATTGAGGGGCTCGATTATGATATTAAAATATGTATGGCTCGAGAGTTGCAAACTGATGCTCCATTTCAACAAGTAGTGGAGATTGCAAGGAAGATTGAGGGTGTTTTAGGTGATGAAAGGGAGTCTAAGGAGGCCAAAAGGTCTTAAATATCTGGAGGGTTCAGTGGATTTTACTCTTCAGCTAGAACCCATTATAGCGGAGGCTCGAGCAATCGGTCAGCTCAGTCCGCACATCAGATTACTCAGGGTGCTCCAGTTTATAGTGCACCACCGACACGAGATTCTTACAGTGGTTATTCCAGTTATTTGGCAAAGCCTTAGTACGAGCAGCCGCGACCTCAGAGGGGTTGTTATGTGTGTGGTGATACTAGGCATATCATGAAAGATTGTCCCAGACTTGGGAGGGGCGAATCTCATCAGAACACTCCAACTACAGGCTTTATTCCAGCTGATACTCCATGTGCACAATCAGCTAGAGGTGGAGGACAGGCGGGTAGTGGGCGCCTAAGAGGTGGAGGCCCGACCCATTGATTTAATCACTATGATTTGGCTGAGGCCAATACACCAGATGGTGTCGTTACAGGTATGATCCTGATTTTATTATAAAAAGATATTTTCCTTAATTTGATTCGGTTCTGAATATTGAGGTGAGTCCTCCTATTATGCTCCACTTATGGGTGAGCTTCCTAAATTTGTGACCCACTTATATGTTTATCCCTGTGGGGAGATTTAAAGATGTGAGCCCGTGTATGTCATTTCATTTTTGGTACACCATTGAGGGCTATAAGCCCAAAAGTAATTTTTATTATTTATTACAGCAGGTTAAATATGTTTCGAAATAATTGATTCCAATTTTTATGAATTATATGTCCTACTGGTATGAGGGTTCATTATATGTTGTGAAAACTATTTATGAAATATATTGAAAAGAAAAAAGAAAGGAAATTAAAAATTTCAGTTGGCACAATGTGCAACATACTTGTGATTCGGAGTTGAGAATGAGATCCTCGTATTTTTTCTTGATGTGAAATATTTAAACCGGGCTGCAAGCCGCGGTGGAAGTTATGTAAGGACGAGGTCCTTGTGGTGAAATATTTATGAGTTTAAAATTTTTCCTTTGTGAAATTTAATTGTACAATAGTATTAATAGGGAGTCATGCGTGTTAGACTTATTTGATAATTCTCGTATATTTTTCTGTGCATATTCAGCCATTTTGGTGCTGTAAACATTGAGTTTTGACCTATGAGATTAGTGCCCAGGTGGCGTTAAATGTGACTCATTAATCCGAGTAAGTAATCATGAGGTCTTCATACCTCCCATTCCGTTGTCAGTGTTGTAAAAATTCGAAATGAGGTGGTGGTTAATATGAGATTAATTGATGATGCTGGAATTAATTATGAACAGCTTTTAAGACCAGAGATGTGGTGATAAGCATATATATGATGTGTTTCATGTCTTGATATTATTATGATAATGCAGTGCTTGTAATGCTGAGATTGGTGTTATTGATATATACCTTGTGGTATTGTATTGGGTTGTGGATGTATTGTTAGGAGTTGTTTTGGTATTACTCTGGCAGGTGGATAGGCCCAATTACAGGGAAGACTCTGCCGAAATTTCTAAAAAATTTGGGAGTTAGTAAAATTTGGAGGATTGAGATTTGCAAAGAAAGAGATAAGTTATGTTATGTGTTTGAGGGCGAATGATCCTAAGCGACGGAGAATGTAACCCCCCAGAAATTTTTTTGAAGTCACCAGGCCTGCTTTTTATTTTTTGTTTCCATTTAAATTTTTCTCTTTGCAAACACATCATAATGTGTCATATGATTGAACAATAATTGGAAGGAGAGATAGTATTGGTGAACAACTAACTGTCCATCAAAGTTGTAATCACTCTAAATTGCAAACAATCATTTTAGAGCGCATACGATTCAAACATAATTTTTTTATTGTCACACTTTAATTGCTATTATTATTACTACTATATTATTATTATTGTTAATTTGAGTGCATTCCTAAATTCCTAAAGAAATGTAACGACCCGACTTGTCATTTTAAGAATTTTAGCCCCGTTCAGTGACTTAAGGTCTTGAGCAGTCTCGCAATATGTATTATGACCCGCTTGTGTGGTCGAGTTTGATTTACGGATGATTCGGAGTGATTTGGGACACTTAATCCCTGAGATAAAAGCTTAAGTCTTAGGATTTTGACTGTAGTCAGAACTGTGTAAAAAAACTCCGAAATGGAGTTCCGTCGGTTCCGTTAGCTCCGTGGGTGATTTTGGACTTAGGAGCATGTCCGGACTGTGAATTTGAGGTCCGTAGCTGATTTAAGCTTGAAATGGCGAAAGTCGATTTTTTGGAGTTTTGGACCGGAAGTGGACGTTTTGATATCGGGGTCGGAATGCGATTCCGAGAGTTGGAACAACTCCGTTATGTTATTTGGGACTTGCCTGCAAAATTTGACGTCATTCCGGGTTGGTTTGATAGGTTTCAGCACGAGTTTTCGAAGTTGGAAGTTTTGGAAGTTCATGAGTTTGATTCATGGTGCGGTTCGTAGTTTCGACATTGTTTAATGTGATTTGAGACCTCGAGCGAGTCCGTGTTAGGTTATGGAACTTGTTGGTATGTTTGGACGGGGTCCCGGAGGTCTCAGGTGAGTTTCGGATGGGCTACGGGTCATTTCCCTCCTATTTTGAATTGTTGTTCTGTCTTCTAGTGTTCTTCTTCGCGAACGCGAAGAGTATCTCGCGTTCGCAAAGTGTTACTGCTGGCCACCCCATATTTCTTCTTCGCTTTCGCGTCCGCGAAGGTTTGCCTTTTTCCTCCATCGCGTTCGCGATTAGCCACTCGTGTTCGCGAAGCTCTTCATGGCAGTCTCATATTTCTTCTTCGCGTTCGCATTCAACGTCTCGCGTTCGCGTAGGTTCCATCCCTTATTCTCCGCGTTCGTACTCCTTCCCTCGCATTCGCGAAGGGTTTTTCTGGACACCCTTACCTTCCTTCTTCGCGAACGCGAGCCTTTCTCCGTGTTCGCGATGCTTTCAGACCTGGGCATATTATAAGTTTTCCAAATCGAGGGTTAGGCCATTCTTATCACATTTTGACTTGTAGAGCTCGGTTTTGAGCGATTCCTTATGGGTTTTTTCAAGCAAATCGATTGGGTAAGTGTTCTTCACCTAGAATCTATTTATTTCCATGATTCTATATTTATGTTTATCATTTAAATTGTGTTTTGAGTTGAGGAAAAGAGTGATTTTTGAAGAAAATATTTCAAAATGAAAAATCACGACTTGAGGGACGAAATGGTATCGAAATTTGATAAAATTGATATGGTTGAACTCGTATCGGAATGGGTGTTCGGATTTCATGAAAATTATGTCGGGTTCCGAGAGGCGAGCCCCGCATTGACTTTTGTTAACATTTTGGAATAAAATTTTAAGTCGACGTATTATTATCCGGAATTATTTCCGATGAATTTTAATGAAGTTAAAATTAATTTGGATAGATTTGAACGGCCCGGAGGTCAATTCAAGCAAGAAGGCGATTTTGGAATATCGGCATAACTTCAAAGAGGTAAGTGTCTTGCTTAACCTCGAGTGGGGGAATTTTCCCTTAGGCATTGAGTCTTATGTGCAATTTGTGTAATTGAAAACCATGTACGCGATGTGACGAGTACGTACTTGGTTTATATGTGCAAATTTTATTGAGTTAAAGTCTTGAGCATATTGTGTAGTAAATTGGATAATTGTTGGCATATATTTAATCATCTACTTGTCGTGCCTAAATCCTTGTTGTTGACTGTGTTGTTATATGACAATTTGATGTGATTGTTATTTGATTGTTTATGAAATTTCGTAAATTTGCTGGTTTGATAATTATTGAAATTTAATTTAATTTTGGATTTTTTCCCTACAAACAACTAATTAAATGAGCTTAAGAAGAGGTGTTTATATAATTATTAAAAATTTGATTTTTATGAAGGCTTTGCTTTTTTTGAGTAATTTCTATCTCTATTGATTGTTTTTGGGTGTTGTACGCATTGTGTGGAGCTTTTGGCAATTTATTGTGAAATTAATTGACTTGGTTGTAGCTTTGGAATTTGGTTGTGGCCATTGGGCAAATTGTGATATGAATTGATTTTTGTTATGTTGTTGTGATAATTTTCCGTGTAAATTATTGTGTTGTGTGAGTTGTTATTTTGGGGAGATAAGGGTGGCATTTTACCGTTGATATTATGTGGGTATAAGGGTGGTATTTCACTGTTGTTGTGTTTGTTGAAATATTGTCTGGGCGGAGCGATAAGAGTGGCTATAGGAGCGATAGGGGTGGCAATAGGAGCGATAAGGGTGGCTATTGATATTGTCTGGGCGGAGCGATAAGGGTGGCTATATGAGCGATAAGGGTGGCAATAGGAGCGATAAAGATGGCTATTGTCAGGGACGATATGTGATGATGTGGGGTTGTGGTGTTGATAATTTTCATGTGATGTTGTGATTTTCTTGTGTTTATTTTTATACCTTGTGCAATTTGTCTTGTTGTTAGTAAATTGATAACAATTTGATTTATGTTGAAATTGAGAGCATGTGGCTATTCCCAGGCGGATTATAAAATAAAATGTGGGCACGAGGTGTCGTGAGTAAATAATGAGGATATTCGGCACGTGAATTGTCTGTGTAGTTGTGATATGAAATGTGGGCATGAGGTACTGTGATGAAATGATAATGATAATTGGCACGTGAATTGTCCGTGCAGTTGTGATATGAAATGAGGGCACGAGGTACCAGGGAAATATGATGATTTAATTATGGGCACGAGGTGCCGTGGAAATATGAAAATGGGCTGAGACCCGTGTTTACGAAAAATATGAAAATGGGCTGAGACCCGTATTTTTATGATTATGAAATGAGGTGTCACATGGTGACTTTTTAATTGAAAGAATTATATTCAAAATATTTATTTGGAAGGATTTTTACTTAGAAAGTATTATATGAAAGAATTATATTTGAAAGATATTTATTTGAGAAAATTATATTTGAAAAGATTTATTGAAATAATTATATATGAAAAATAATTATTTGAGAAAATTATATTTAAAAGAGAGTTATCTGGAAGAATTATATGGGAAAAACATTTATTTGAAGGACTTGATTTAATTCGGTGTAACTGTGTTTATTAATTGTTGAGTGATATTAATGGTATTCTTGTTGTTTGTTGTGCATATAACTGGTTGCTTTATCCTGCCCTTATTATTATTTGTTTCATATTATTTTGTATATTATATTGTACAGATTATTAGACTAGTGAGTGTCTTGATTGTACCTCGTCTCTACTCTATTGAGGTTAGTCTTGATAGTTACTGGGTACCGACCGTGGCGTACTCATACTACACTTCTGCACATTTTTGTGCGGAGCCAGGTATTGAAGATAACGGACTTGAGTAGAGTTAAAGCGGGATCGTAAGGATTCAAGGTAGAGTTGCTTGGTCGTCGCAATCCCTTGGAGTCTTTTCATTTCATTGTACTGTTAATTTATAATCAAACAGTATTGTATATTCAGTCCTCGTGATCAATCCATAAATTTAGTTAAAGTTCGTGACTCAGTACTACCAGTCTTGGGAGGTTGTATGTTCATATTTATTCCGCTATCAGTTTTGGTTACTTATTTAATTTAAAAAATGGTTTCAAAATATAATAGAAATCGGCTTACATAGTCTCTAAGACTAGGTGTCATCACGACGCATGTGGTGGGATTCTGGGCCGTGACAACTTGGTTCATTGCTTTACTCCTTACGCGTAAATGAAATAATTAGTAAAGTAAGAATATCAATTTTTACGTAAAAAAATTACCCAACTCAAAGGTGCAAAAAATACGACCTACCACATAGGATTTTAACTTCAACTTCACTAGAACAATTGAGTCAAATATACTGATTACAACACTTGTAAATCAATACCCTCACACTTCCCCTACTTCTACTTGTTGTATGAATTACAAGTTACTCTAACTTACACACTCGGACAATACTCCAACTAATATTGTTTTAATAACATCTTGATTACAACTCAATCTCCTAATACACATGAACTAAACTGACTTAAGAAGGAATGACTTTCAGAACACACCGATGAGAGACTTGAGTGCTGAACTGATAATGATATGCTACGTTCTTCAGTCAATGTGCAAACAGATAGTCTTCACACTCAATAGGCAAAGTATTTAACTTTCCAATGCTTTGAGATCTTTGAGAGTCCTACACATAGTCAAACTCTCGTTTGCTTGAAAAACCTGGAGTTCTGAGGACTCCACGAATCTTGTGACTCATATCTACCAGATATGCAGTTAGATATTCTTGTGCAACAATCTTTATCGCATCAAGAGTCCTTCCCAGCAATATCATACTGCAATAACTTTGTATAAAAGTTACTGTCATGTAAGAACCTTAAGCAGCTACTCTGAAAATATGGTTTTTAGCATACGCTCATTGCACACAATTGATAATCATCAAAACTCAACTCTCAACAATTATTGCGTAAATATGCAATATAGGGCTAAGATAAGTAACTCAAGCGGCTACATAGTCGAGTAGATCCACTTGGCTTGGAATTTAGGTTTTGTTTCGTTTTTTGTCCAATTTATGTGTTACTGTTCGGACTTTGAGAGTTAAACTTTTTAATTTTTAATTATAATTTGACAAGAAATCTTAATTTTTAAATAATATTACATATTTGAAAACTACGTAAAAATACTACATAAGTAACAACAATTAAAAATTATACGGATAGAAAAAAACTCGTATAAGTACCGAATGGTACCGCATAAATTGTGGTGGAGGGAGTATTATCTTGTAAGTTTTTCTGTTTTGGCTTGTTTGATATAATTAGACTCCAACATGAAATTTAAGAAAAAAAATAAAGCTTTTACAAATTTTGGCCTAATGTAATAACATTGGTGTCACTATAATACTTTTGAAATTTTTAGTCTTAAAATGGTAGTATAAAAATTTATAGTAGTATTAAATATCTCATAACTTTGTGTAAGTTAATTATTTTTAAATAAATTATATAATTTGAAGGTCATACGTATGAGTTTTACGATTTGACGCGTCAATTAAAAGATTTGGGTCTTTTGCGGGACAAGCTGACAGGTCCACTTGCATTTCCATCGAGTCACTCTTTCTCGAAGTAAAAAGGAAAAAGTCCTGAATAAAGAAAGGTAAGCAGTAAGCAGCTGCAGAACAAGTTCCGAATTCTCAATCGGCGCCTTCTTCTCGAACCCTACCCTTCTCTTTGATTTTTGATCTTCTCTCATTTACATCATCAGGTCAAATCTTCATTTTCCTCCTTTTCATATTACGCAAGATCTGCTTTAGTGCACTGTTCATATTCCACACATATATGGTCATTCAACGTGTGCCTTTGTGTCAATCAAATTGTTTTAAAAAAATATATTTTATGCTATTGATTAAACAGTTTTAAAAGATCGAAAGCCGCGATGTTGGGCGTTTTAAGGCGCAAAGTCGTTTCTAGCGCCTCTACTACTTCGGTAAGACTCCTGATTTGGCCTTTCGTTTTGATATATAGTGCATTCTGTACAATGAGATATTAAAGGTATTTGATGTGACAAACAATTTGCTTTTTCTGGGACAGTGTGTAAGGAAATCTCTGCATACGGCTCGGCCTGCAATATCATCATCTAGAATTCCTTTTGCCGCAGCAGAAGAGGTAGTAATGCCTATTTCTGATTTATTCCTTTTTTCTTGTATTTTTCAGCTGATTTTTCCTTTCTTCCGGCAAACATGTGTTTCCAGTTTTTTATTAGAATACATAGTCGAATGGCAGTTTTAGGTTGGTGTAATTTTCGTTCGGTTGATTTTGAAATATCTTTTGGCAAAAAAAGAAAAAAAGAGCTATTTTCCTAAAGCTCAAGTCAACTTCTTGGTAAGTTGTTAAAATGTTGTCATTTTTAGGATAAGCACATAATTTAGCCACAATTCTACAATATTTGATCTTCATCAATTGGTAGTTAATACTATTGGTTAATGAAATGAAACAACAACAACTACACCTCAGTCCCAAACAAAGTTGGGTCGGCGATATGAATCCTCACTTCTTTTTTCAAGCTCAACTCATATCATAATCAATTGGTAGTTCATACTATTGGTTAATGAAAGTATCATTTTTATTTAGGTACAAGTTATCAAGTTGTTTTTCACATTGTTTTCTTTAGTGTTGTATTAAATCTATTTTGGATTTTTGATACATCGGTTTCAAAAATTGTGTAAATTTCAGGAATCTAATTCAAATTTTACGATGTCAGTACTCTAATCATATCTATTATTGAGATTGCCTGTGGTTTATCCTTACCCTCTCCTTACACAATGTGTTAGTACTAGCCCTTCTCGCTATGATTGCTTCTAAAACATTATGCTCTGACTTAGTATGCTTTTCAGATTCCATGACATACTGTCTATGGCAACCCTACTGAGACTTAACCATTCATCAGACATTTATTTTTGTCCTCCCCCTCATTATGTTGAATGCGAAGCTTTATGCTATTGGTCTTCCTGCTATTCTATTTCTAATCCCGTTTAAAATCTTGTCACATATTTTGAATATGAGAACAGACATCACTTCTTACTAGACAATGTGGTCATGCGCGGAATTTCAGTCAGCTTGTGCTACCTGGTACTTGTAGTTAATCTATGATAACTCAATACATTCATACTGGCATCATGTTGCTGTTATAATTAACTCCTACTTCCTAATACAGGGTGCTCATCGAATTTGAGGCCAGAAAGGTTAGTAGCTATTACTGCTAATACACCTTGCATTCATTATTTGAAGGCTTAGAGCATTAACAAATGCGCAATGTCCTTCTGAATTAGCCATTCTATATTTCTCTGCATAGGACAAACTTGGTAAAATACCATGCCACTGCTTTTAAATTTGTTATTTGCATTTCTTAGGACCTAGCTCAGTATTGCAGAGCTGCTTTTGTGTTTTCATTTGCTCGGTTGAGCAACTTAAAGCTGAGGCGCTCCAGATAATTACTGTGTTATCCACAAGGGAGATGGAGATGGGTAGACCTCTGTTACTGAATGTGCCTATATTAGAATGACAGTGTGTGCATGTCACATAGCTTGATTTTCCAAAAAGAATAACAAATTAAATGACTTACACTATTCTTTATCGCTAACTAAAGATTTACACTATCATACCCATTTATAGTCAGAAGACAATATTATAATTGTTGAAGTTTGTGTGATTAATTTCTTTGTTGTGGACAATTTCATAGATTTAACAACATACATTTTGAAATTGTCTCAAGCATTTGGGATGTACTAAAGTGATATAATCAATAGTGTCATACATATTGGGATTAGTATTCACCTGTTTCTATCTCTCTTTCTTTCTCTTTTGCACAAGAACAACTACGTGTCAATCTCAAACAAGTTGGGGTTGGTTGTATGAATCTTCTATATCCATTCCGCTGCAACTCATTTCATTCCATTACTCAATAAATAGGAAGTATAGCGAATATCATATTTTTTCCTATAACCAACTAAATAGACTCCTACCTAGGGGTGGCAAAATGGTTCAAAGAAAACAGTTAGCCACCCTATTATCCACTAAAAAATGGGTTGGATAATGAATTTTTTAAAAACGGGTCAAATATGGATAAAGAACCATATTATCCATTTAGAAAATGGATAACCAATGGATAACTAACGAGTTTAACTTTTACATTTCTAAAGCCTCAAATTGGGGCTTCCTCAAGTTTGGGAGACTAGGAATTCTCTCAAAAGTGATCATATTCAAGAAGCCATTGATAATATGGTTACTTATATTATCCGCCGGTTAACCCGTTTTTTTATCCGTATTAAATATGGGTCGGGTCGGATAATTTATCCGTTTTCATTACCCGTCTTGATCCGTCCCATATCCGACCCGACCCGCCCGTTTGCCACCCCTACTCCTACCAAACAACCAGGCTAATGCAAATTAGATGGCTTGCTTATAAGCTATGTTACGCGGACTCTCTAAAATGACACTGCACCCGTTTCGGATCCTCCAAAAATACACTACATTTGAAGGATCCGACACGCACCTGGCGACATTTTCGGAGAGTCCGAGCAACATAGCTCATAAGCACTTGAAGTCTTAACATGAATAAAATTATATCCAGATCTCCTTTCAAGCTAGAAAAAAGAATAGTAATCACAGATAATTAAATATGTTACCAATTTTAGTTGGTTTTTACTAAATCAAGCCTTGATGCTTCATTTTCAGTTCAACCAAAGACCATATGCATTTACCAAATTCAAAGTGTATGGGTTTCGGGAATGTTTGGATGTCAGAATTTTTCGTAAGGGTACTTTGTTGTGATGCTTCAATTTTCTTTCGTTCATGTTAATTAGCAAAAATAGGAGACTTGGTGATTGCTAATTCTCTCTCTCTCTCTTCCTCCACATATATATGTGTGTGTGTGTGTGTCTCCAGTTGGTTTATATGAATTAGTACATTGCCTGCAGGGGAGCTGTTATCAATCTTTGGTCAAGTGCAACACTACCGAATTGGAGCAGGCCATTCTGTGCAAATAGTGGTATATTTCTATAGTAATTAAGCTTTGCTGGAATCTCAATATAAATGAAATTAGTCATGCACATGCTTACAATGCATATGATATCGTTCAAAAATGTTTTTTCGTCTCATGGTATTGTTCCTGCAATTGATCATGATTCCATCTACTCTATTCTTTAGCGTTTTTGAGCATTTTCAGTTATCAGTTGGACACCTTGAATTCAGTTGTACCTTCTCTCCTGAATGAATATCATCTCCACAACTTTTTAGTGAAGAGATACCCTTTCCTTTCTTTTCTGTTTTGGGATTGAGGTCTTATATAGATATTAAACAGCGGTACAGGTATTTTATTACTTCCTAGTATTGTGCCGAATGTTTGGCTGTTAGTTATAGACTTATTTGGGAGTTAAAGAAGTATTTGCATTATCTATCCAAAGGTACATAGTTTGTAAGCAGTTCTAACTCCGTGTCAAGTTCTATATCATCTTTAGCAACAAGAATATAATTTCTTTTATCAAAGCATCATATCGTCATTATGATCGACATCAATATCATCAAGAAGAACTGACCCCATCATCTCCACCTGTAGAAACTATGTAATCCCCCAAAGGTCTCTTCGCAACCAGGGGCACAGACGACCATAGAAGCCTATTGAATAATTAGAATGCATCAGCTGTGAAAGAATATGTCATGAGAAGTTAATTCGTTAAGTTTAATGACCCTTTCTTATAACTTAGAATCTGGTGGAGTAGAATTAAGAACTAGCAGGAAATTTGCACTTGGTTTATAGTTTGAACAATGGGGGCATATCTAAGGTGCATTCTGAAATCTGGTGGATGCTTCCATCTTTTAAATTGTTTTTTCATTTGCTTTCTCCTCTTATATGTCAAACCTTATCCCTTCTGTATTGGTATAGTTTCTCACATTGCTTTTATTTGCTTCCCTATAATTGTATTGAAGGTGACCAGGTTGATGCTGTTGTTCCTTTTATGGGTGAATCCATAAGTGATGGGACACTGGCCAAGTTCCTGAAGAGTATGTGTTTGTTGATATTGTCCCTGATCTATCTTCAATCCGGTAGTATTCGTTAATTCTCTGAACTTACTGTCTTTTCTCTTTCCTTCTCTTTGAGCAGATCCTGGTGATAGAGTAGAAGTTGATGAGCCAATTGCTCAGATTGAAACAGATAAGGTACATAGCTTGAAAATTGAAATGCCACCTAGTTGATTTTAGTCTAACCGTTTTTCTTAGGTCTCTGTGGAGATTAATGGCTTATATATGACTGGTTTTTACTTGGCAGGTAACCATCGATGTCACCAGTCCTGAAGCTGGTGTAATCCAAAAGGTAGAACATCTTTAGCACTGGAACTCTGCCCCCCCCCCCAAAGTTTATTTTGCTTGTATGTTTGGGTCAATGGCTTCTGAATCTGTTTTTGAATATCTGTAGTTTGTAGCCAATGAAGGGGACACTGTCGAACCAGGCTATAAAGTTGCTATCATTTCAAAATCTGGTGAGGGTGTGGAACATGTTCCTGCATCTGAGAAGCCATCTGAAAAAGCAGCTCCTCAGCCATCCTCTCCAGCTGAAGATAAGAAAGAGGAGAAGGCAAAACCTCAAGTTGAGACTATTCCTGTTAAGGAAAAGCCGAAGGAGAGTTCACCTCCACCCCCTAAACGCTCTCCTACAGAACTCCAACTCCCCCCCAAAGAACGGGAAAGACGAGTGAGTCAACAATTGATGCTGTTGTAATCTCATTGTCATGGCAATACTTGTTTATGCATCCTTCGCGATTACTACGTGTAACTTTAGAATTCTGTTTTGATGACAGGTTCCCATGACTAGGCTCAGAAAAAGAGTTGCCACACGTTTGAAGGATTCTCAGAACACATTTGCAATGCTGACGACGTTCAATGAAGTTGATATGTAAGTTTGGACAGTGATTTGGTATGAAACAGATCATCTTTTCTGTGCTAATATTTCTGCATCTTTATCGAACTAAGATTAAACCTGAATATTAACATACGTGCCAAGTCAGCAGAAAATTGATCAAGTTTGGTTTGGAAGATTTAAATCTTGATGTTAATATCTTCATGAATTTTATATACAGCACTTCTGCCAATAAAAAAGAAGTTTTTAAAATGGCAACTGAAATTTGTAAGTTTATAACTTCCGTTTCTTTTTTTGTTCTTCTGACCTAGGAGAGGTGTAGCGGGCATTTATCATATGTATTGAAATGCTTGTTTTGCATCTGTGATGAGCTTACTTACTTAATTGTTTCTCTTTTCAGGACAAATCTAATGAAGCTCCGCACTGATTACAAAGATGCCTTTGTTGAAAAGCATGGAGTGAAGTTAGGGTTCATGTCTGGATTTGTGAAAGTACGAATCGGAAAGACTGTTTTCTGTTAATTTGTATACTTATTGTGAAACTCTGGCCTAAAATGCTTATACATATTTCAGGCAGCAGTTAGCGCACTCCAGAGTCAGCCAATAGTTAATGCAGTTATTGATGGCGATGACATCATATATAGGGATTATATAGACATCAGTATTGCTGTTGGTACCCCAAAGGCAAGCTAAACCTTTCTTTGCCTCAAAGTTTCAGATTACATGGAAACTTCTTGCAGAATTCCTAATTAGTCTCATTTTGTCCTTCAAACTTCTCTTTTTGGGTCCTACTTTTGAGTGTTCTGGCCACTGTTTTTCTCCATGCCTCAGGGTCTTGTCGTACCAGTTCTCCGCAATGCTGAGCAGATGAATTTTGCTGAGATAGAGAAGACAATAAACGGGCTTGCTAAGAAGGCAAATGATGGAAGCCTATCCATTGACGAGATGGCTGGAGGTTCGTTCACAATATCAAATGGTGGAGTCTATGGAAGTCTTCTCAGTACCCCTATCATAAATCCTCCTCAGGTATGTGTCTTTGATGCAACATAGGAAGTGGTTACAATTACCCCGTCAACCTATCTCACCATCGAAAATTTGCTGGTTGATTTTGTAGTCTGCTATCTTGGGAATGCATTCAATAGTCAGTCGCCCAATGGTTGTTGGAGGCAACATTGTTCCAAGACCAATGATGTACATTGCTCTGACATATGATCATAGGCTGATTGATGGAAGAGAGGCAGTGTTCTTTCTGAGAAGAATTAAGGATGTGGTGGAAGATCCCCGCCGTTTGCTCCTTGATGTTTGAATAGGCAACATCCTCTGGCTTTTTATTTTACATGAGTGTACACTCAAGCTAAGAACCAGAATAAATGGCGATGGCCAAGTTTTGTAGGCCTTCGATGTTGCTTTGGTCCTGATTATTTACTTAGTTGCAGTAAGCTATACTTGAGATTTGCAGAGCCGTAAAGATCGTGCGTTCCCCTGAGATTCACCAACTATGCTTATTTTTTGTTTGAATATATTATATTCCAACTTTAATTGTATTTGAATTGGGACTTTTTGCATTTCTGCCCTACAGCTCTTTGGCTTCAGTATTTTCTTCTGCATTGGAATTAATACACGTTTGAAAGTTCATCCTTTGTTGGCCACACTATTTGAAAATTCATCCTTTGTTGCATATGTTCTTCATGCCATAAGGCTACTTATAGTGTTCTAAGCAACCGGTATTCATTCTTGCGCAGAGAATATTAAATATAATTTTTCACTAGAAAATATTACTTGAAAAATATGATACACACAAAGAAACATGTAAATGATATTATTTTATAAACATGTAAATGCATTGGATATTCATACATTCAAGTCTCCAAATTTTACTATTTTTTCTTGAATTACAATTTAATTAATTAAGTACTTGAAGAAATTGAAAAAATTCAGGATAAAATATGTATTTAAAATATTTAAAAATATTTATCATCTTTTTATTCTCTTCATGAAATAGTAGATAATATAGTTATAAACTTGTCAATTGATAAATATTGGTGCAACAATATAAAGACAAATCAATAATAATATAATTAATAGATTGAAAAGTTGCCTGTTTTGATAATATATATTCTTAGAATATTTTGGCCGACCAAGAAACCTTGCTATGGTGTACATTTTTATTTGTATATTATTCGTACCGATTATCATCGTTTGCGAGAATGTAAAAATCTGCCGGCATAGTTTGGATCAGATTCTGAGAATAATATGTTTTTAATTAAGAAGATGTTGGTGATGGAGTTAAGGGCAGTAATTCTTTTTTTAAAATGCGGGTTTCAGGGTTAGGTATTACTTATATTTTGAAATTTAAATGTTAAATTAATTTTTTAGGCATTTTGCCGCTTGGATAATTTTGCAGATTTTCGTGTTGATAGCTACAAAATTACATCCAACTTCCACATAAAATAGCAACAAAAATCATAAAAAAACTTCCACGTCTAATGTGATTAGAAATGCTGTATTTCACATTCATATTAGCAAAATTAACCATACTAATTCTAAACTAACTGATTTTATTAAATTATTATTTATCTTATCCTAATATTGCCAATTGTCTTGAGCAATGCCAAGTGACTTATTATTAGGCTGTCATTTGGCTTAGTGTGGATACTTGAAAGAAGAAACCGCATAAATAATTATTTGCATAGGAGAACATGGATAAGAATCAATTATGGAGGTAGGTTAGAATTGTTGTTCCAAGCCCACGTTTGGGAAGACATCGGGGTTAAATTTTCAAGTGATTTATTTTTTTCTTCCTTTTTTTCTTGTTTATGTGTAAGAAAATATTAAGTATATAAATAAATTACAAATTGAAGCACAAAAAAACGTGGGAGAAAATATTAATTTCTTTTTACATTGGAAGGTTTAATAAATAAATCAAAAAAATTGCCAAACAAACGTGGGAGGAAGTATTGATTTTTCTTAATCGTGGGAGGAAGTATTAATTTCTTGAAATTGGCAGGTTTAATTTTTTTTATTTTGAGTTTCTACCTTCTATTTTAAAAGAATTTTAAAACTGTTGTTGGAGTTTTGTCCTAAAAACCTAAATTTGACATGTTATAGTGATGACACTTGGCACAAAATTCATTGAAATAGTATCAAATTTTTGTCTACTATTCAAAATTCTTTAATTGTCTAGATAAAAACTCATATATCCAATACTAATTGCTAAGTCGCCATAGGAATACTTTATATTTCGATATATTTTACTATGTTAGGCTTTTAATTCTTAGGGCCTTATTAATGCTTCAATTGCATTTCCTTAATAATGGTTTATTTGCTTGCATGGTTGTTTGAATGATCGGTGGGAATGAGGAACTATTAAGGCAATTTGCATGAATTCATCCTTTGTTGCATATGTTCTTCATGCCATGACGCTACTTATAGTGTTCTAAGCAATGTGCACCACATTTAATACTTTGCACTGTTACTCTTTTTCACAAAAAGAGAGTTGATGGTGCTCTCATATTAATTGCGCCTCTCTGGTTGCATGGCTCTCATATGTAAACGCTTGATATGCTCTAATGCATCCACAGACAGAAAATAGCTTTGTCTCCTAGGCTTGCAACTTACGAGGATCAAGATTGATGAATGTTCCAACTTAGCTATGGTTTTAAATGCATAATTCTAAGGCAGTGAAGAAGCAATAAGGAATAACCCCTGAAGCGACAATATCCTCTGATTTCCTTTCTCAAGTGAACATCTGTCTAACTTCTTCTTTTTTTTTTTTTTTTTTTTTTTTTTTTTTAATCCTTTTCAATCTCTTATTCTTTAGCTTTTACTTTCAAGAGAAAGTTCTTAACAATAAAGTCATTAACCACACCCCGGATATGGTGACACCAATTGTCCATTTTTAGGACTTCAAATCACCTATTCATGTTCCTAGGAATTTACAGGTTAATCCATGTTTATTGTTTAAGAGGCTAAGAATCTAACCATTTACTAAGGATAGATAATTAAAAACAAACATTTATAAACATAATTATAATTTAAAAACAAACATTCATAATTTACATAGTGGGGAAAATTAAAACAGAAACTTACATGTCTAAAAACTGAGAAAGGTTTCCCTTTCGGGAACCCCCTTAAGGACTCAAAGAAAATCTGACTTAAGAAAGCTTCACTGGTCTTTTTAAGGGATTGGTGTTGTCTTTATTTGAGGTTGTTATAGGCTAAGGATGTTTTGGGAGTATTTTAGAGTTGGTTGAGAGTTGGGAGTGGTTGAGTGTTCTTAGGTGTTTTCGTATT